>CAJVPV010002272.1:0-13440 GCA_910591835.1 Acaulospora morrowiae
ATTTATTTCAAAAATAAATATTCAAATAATCCTATTTATTTTTAAAAGAATAAAAATACATAAACAGTAATTAATAATATATGTTAATTGGAAATTTCTATATATATTATGTTCAGATTAATAATTACTATTAAGTTCAGGTTTCACGTTACTTCGGAGTTTCGGGATTGGCAGATATCATGTGACTTCGGATATGTGTTTTAGTCTAATAATTGATGTTTTTCGGCCAAAGGTTAAAATTCTTGATTATTGAGAAATCTATGTTAATAATATCATTTAAGCCATTAATAAAATATGTTCTTCTCATCAAAATACCTATAGTCTCTTAAGATCGTTTGAGAGGTTGTCATCTAACTTTATAAAGAAAATTGAGTTTTTCATTGGACATTTACACTATATTTTATAAAAAAATAATTAATTTAGCATAACTTAATTTTTATGAAATTTGAAGTAAATAAATATACAGATTATTTATTATTTATCAGTTTAGTGGATGAATCACGGAAGGCCTGTATAATCCTTCTCTCCTTACTGATCAAATAAATGATAATAATCTGGCAATTCTTCTCCAATAATATATAACATAAAAGTTTTACAAGAAAGGATACAATCAATCCCTAGGCTTGTTTTGAAAAGTGATAATTGTTCCTATTCTTCAAACTTTTATTTATATATATTATATTATAAAATATAGTTTCTAATTATATATATTAACTTACTTCTTTGTAAAAAAAAAGAAAGAAATTCAAAAAAACTGAAGATCAAAAAAGTGGTTTAATTATATATAATATTATGAAAAAAAAAATGACTTATCATATGACAACCTACCATGTCGCCACATGATCTATTATTATTGATAACATTTTATTTTTATTTACAGTATTTTAGGTTTCAATCAACGAATCTTGTTGATAAAAATTACATATACAGTCATCATGTAAAGTAATGACCAATTTTTATATGATTAATATAAAAAGAATTCTTAAAATATCTATAGATTTTCAAATGGCGCCACGAATTCGGAGCATCATAGCTCGAAATTCAAGTTGTAAAGCCTTTTTGTGGTTATAAGTAACTATTTGCGGAAAGACTAGAAAAACATTATTTATTAGGGGCTTAAAAGTGATTGTTATAATAATATTTTGAGTAATTTCACCTTTTAACTTACAGATAAAAAGAATTCTCAAAATACCTATAGATTTTCAAACGGCGCCACGAATTCGAAGCATCATAGCTTGAAATTCAAGTTGTAAAGCCTTTTTGTGGTTATAAGTAACTATTTGTGGAAAAACTAAAAAAACATTATTTGTTAAGGACTCAAAAGTGATTGTTTTAATAATATTTTGAGTAATTTCACTTCTTGACTTATGAATAAGAATTTTCTTTGATAATTATTCCAAGTATAAAAAAAATTCTTTAATTATTTCTTGTGTAAAATAAATGAACACATATAAATAATTATAGTAAAGTGATCAACAATTGATCAAAACATTATAAAAAGACTGTAATTTTCCTTAGCCTTGAAAGAAAATAATTAGGATTATAGTGTCAATAAAATATGATATATAAAATAGTATTAATTGAAACTTTTTACAATATTTTAATTAGTATTAATACTTTCGGTACTTCAGTTCGATATCGGTACTTTAAATTATCATATCGAAAATTTTCGGTAATTATCGATACCGATACCGAAAAAATTTTTTGATATCGGTTTTACAAAATACCATACTGAATGGTACTGATCGGAACCCTAATTACAATATTATATAATTATTTATTTGACAAGCAGAAACAGATTACATAACTTAATTTGATCTTTTCTTTGATTATGTTATAGTTTTCCATCATATTATGCTATAGCTTTCCATCATATTATTTTATATTTACATGTGTACTGTTTATTATTTCAACATGTTTTGTCAAATTAGAACTTACAATACTACTTGAGGATCATTATCAGTGTATATTGTGTCACCATTACTTATATTACAATAGTTAATATTAATAAATAGTCACAATGATAGGCTAGAATTAACTTATATTTTATATAAAGTAATATATAATATAATATAATACATATAATATCAATAGTTTACTGAAGATTATATATATGTAATATATAAATTATAATCTATTAAACTTATAATAAATTCAGTACCAACTTGATATTAAAATAGTATTGTCAACAATTGTTTCCATATACAAATTTTACATAATTTTACAATCAATAAAGTAATAATATTTATTTATTAAAATAAAAATAAAATTTTTAAATTTTAGATATATAAATAAAAATAAATTTTAAAAAAATTTCATGCAATTGACAATTTTAAATATATATTTTTTATAAATATAAAAAAGGCCATAAAATAATTATTTATAATAAAAAAATCACAAAGTATAAAATGGTATACGTAATTAAAATAATTAATATAAAAAAAATTAAATTTAAAATGAATAATAAAATTTTTATAAATAATCTACAAATAAAGAAAATGGTTTAATATAAAAATTACATAAACACATGAAAAAATTTTTAATGTATACATGGAATTCTTTTCTTTTTATTAAAAAAAATATATATACAGTATAATGCATTTATATATGTATAGCCTAATTCTTACTTTATAAAATATTAAAAATTGTATATTTAATTATACAGGGAAAAAACCAATTAAATGTCATGCCTATTTATATCAATCCGAAGTTAGAAATAACATAAGTGATATTTAACCCGTTTAATGTTAATTATTAAGGTTCAAAGAAATATACACTTATTTCTGTAGCTCTGATTAATGGAGTTTATTTATCAAGAGCACTCCAAAGACGCACCCTATCTTGTTGTTTAATGGTTAAATTAAGTTGCTGACTGTCTATGATAAATTGGTTTTATTTAATACAATTATAAAACAAAAAGAAATGATAATTATAATAATATTATTTACCGTGACAACGTGATTTAATGTAAGGAATAAATTCACTCGCATAAGTTGTCTTGACGCATGTTTGTACATCCGAATCTTCCATATTTTTTCCCAATATCTCAGGCTTGGTTAATTCCATTAAAATGTTTACATCATTTTTCCATTCCATAAAACTACCGCAAATTTCTTCAACAGATGGACGATTCTTTGGATTCCCGTCCCAGCATCTTTTCATAAGATCTACATAACACTGTGGTATACCTCCAATAATAGTTGGTCGTAACCCGTCGCATACTTGAATTTGAAATTGGATCCTAGATTCATGGTCAAAAGGAACAGATTTTCCAGAAGAAATTTCCCACATAATTATACCAAATGAATAAATATCTGATGCCATGGTATATGAATTGCCACAAAAAATTTCTGGTGCAATGTATGGTAAAATTCCATAAATTCCTTCAAGTTCTGTATCGATCGACATAGAAAGATCTAAATCTACAATATATGCACTGTATAAGTCTTCTAGTAATATATTTCCACTATGTAAATCTCGGTGAATAATATTTTGCGAATGAATCCTTTCAAGATTAGAAGCAATGCTGATCAACAATTTTAACTTATCTTTCCATTCATTTTGGGATATTGAATGAAGGTTATTACGTAAAGAACCCATCGGTTCATAATCCATTACAAGAATGTAATCTTTAGAAACATTGTCTCTAGATACACCAAAACATTTTAAAAATGTGGGATTTTTTTTTTGACTAATATCACAATCCGCTTTTAACTTCAAAAAAAAAAAAAGGGAGTGTAAGGAAGGTTTAAATAATAACATGATAAGGTTCAAAATAAAAATCACCTTTTTTATAAGCTCATTACTATAATCTCTTGATCCATGAAGTAGCTTAAGCGCAACATGCCTGGAATTCCACGAGGCATAGTATACGCTTGTAAATCCACCTTGTCCTATTTCCTTTATGTCATTAAATTCCTTATAGGGGATCCAAAGTAATAGATAGTTGCTTTCGGAAAGCATATTTTTAAATTCATTCTCAATATCGGTGTTTTTAGGTATTAACTTGTTTAAAACTAAAGCCGTGAATGTTAGATTCTAAATAAATTAAATTAGTAGAATAGTAATGGTGGTATAATTACCTGATAACTGATTTCTTTCCCTAATCATTTACATATTGTCAATTTTTATATCAAATATTATTATAAACTAAAATAAACTACTTACATTTGATACCAATGCATAGCTTTTCGTAAATTTCTTTCAACTCCGATCCCGTTTCTATAAAACGTAGCAATCATAAACATTCCATCTACTTCACCCATGTTGGCTGATTCTTTAAAATATTCGAATGCCTTGTATTCATTCTTTTCAATTCCGATTCCTTTTTCATAACAATAGCCAACATTATATTTTCCCGACGCATCACCCATCTCGGCTGATTTTTTATAATATTCGAATGCTTTATGATCATTCTCTTCAACTCCAATTCCATTTTTATAACAATGACCAACAATGTATGTTCCTTTTGAACTACCCATCTCGGCTGATTGTTGATAATATTCGAATGCTTTGCATTCATCCTTTTCAACTCCGATTCCTTCTTCATAACAATGCCCAACATTGCATATTCCTTTAACATTACACATCTTGATTGATTTCATATAATATTCGAATGCTTTATGTTCATCGTTTTTAACACCGATTCCTTTTTCATAACAATAACCAGCATTACATGTTCCTTTTGCATTACCCATATCGGCTGATTTTTTATAATATTCAAATGCTTTAGATTCATCCTTTTTAACTCCGATTCCTTTTTCATAACAAGAGCCAACATTATATGTTCCCAACGGATTATTCATTGCGGCTGATTTTTTATAATATTCAAATGCTTTATATTCATCCTTTTTAACTCCGATTCCATTTTGATAACAATAGGCAACATTGTATGTTGCTTTTGCATTATTCATATCTGCTGATTTTTGATAATATTCAAATGCTTTATGTTTATCCTCTTCAACCCCAATTCCATTTTGATAATAATGGCCAACAATGTATATTCCTTTTGAATTATTCATATCGGCTGATTTTTGATAATATTCGAATGCTTTTTTCTCATCCTTTTTAACCCCAATTCCATGAAAAAAACAATGGCCAACATTATATTTTCCCGACGCATTACCCATCTCTGCTGATTTTTGATAATATTCGAATGCTTTATTCTCATCTTTTTTAACCCCAATTCCATGACAATAATAATGACCAACTTTGGAAACACCATCAGAATTTCCCATTTCAGCTGATTTTTGATAATATTCGAATGCCTTATGTTCATTCATTTTAACTCCAATTCCTTTTTCATAACAATATCCAACATTATGTGTTCCTCTTGCATTACCCATCTCTGCTGATTTTTGATAATATTCGAATGCTTTTTTCTCATCCTTTTTAACCCCACTTCCTTTTTCATAACAATAACCAACATTACATTTTCCTTTTGCACTACCCATTTCGGATGATTTTTGATAATATTCAAATGCTTTGTGTTTATTCTTTTTAACTCCGATTCCTTTTTCATAACAATATCCAACGTTATATGTTCCCAAAGCATCACCCATCTCGGCAGATTTTTTATAATCTTCAAATTTCTTATGCTTATCCTTTTCAACTTTAACTTCAGTATTTTTATGTTTCTCGAGTAAAAATGTGGTATTGTGAACTTCCATATTATTCAATATTTAAAACAGTGTCACTCCTAAGCGATTTAAGTTCTCTGCAAATCATGACTTCACAAATAACAATCCGTAAATTCTATTGTTACACCGAAAATTCAGATAATAAAATTTGGCAATACGATAGTATTACAATAACAATCAAACAATAAATTTACTTATTAAAAATACTTCTTAATGCATAATACAAAGACATGTTTATATTATATTATTTTAATAAGAAAACAAAAACGATAATATAATTAATAAAAAAAATTTTTTTATTCATAAAATTATATTTAAATTATAATATATAAAGAGTTAAATGAACTTTTCAAGTTGTGTAATTTTACTTCTAAGATTAAAATGTATAAATAGTTGGTCTGAATATCTAATATTCTCAATAAAAACTTAATTATTTTGATACAAACAATCAGTATACACATTAATTCACACAAAAAAAAAACTATTTCAAAATATTGTCAAAATAACTTTTTAAAAGCTAAGCAACCATTTAAACTATTATTCAATTTACTATTGTAAAAATTAAAGTTTATTCAGAAATGTAACTTGAGTGTATACATGTTTTTCTAGTTATTATTAACAAAAAAATACCAATAGACAAAATATTTAAAATAATATACTGTATATATTTAAAATAATAAAATAAAATATACTATATAATTAAATAATTAAAATATAACATCCTAAACAAACACCTAAAGAAAACATCCAAGAAAAATTTTTATTAAAAGAAACATTTTATTACTTTACTTTAAAATCAAAGAAGAATATACAAAATAGTATTTACTGAATTTAAAAAAATACTAACATTTGTTTATTAAACAAACAAATATTATTTGTAATTTCTTATTGGAAAAAAAAAACAAAAAATACAATTCACAATTAAATTAAAAAAGAAGTTAGCATTACACTTTACAAGTTGACATCCAGCCATATATTGATTAAATATCTATAGACACTAGCAAGACTCTATATTAGTCAAATTATATTTGATAAACCAGACATATTATTACTAAACAAAGCCTAAGGCTCCTAATAATACTATTTTAATACCAGTTCAATACTTTAATTTATTATAAATTCATATAAATGAATAATAACCCATATATTAAATTTACTATAGATTAATACCATTTTAATATCACTTTGATACCAGTTCAATATTTTTAAAGTCCTAACAAAGTCAAAAGATAATAATATCAACTTATTTTAAGCTAAAATAAATAAAGTCATTAAAGTTAAACTTGATATAAATTATATCATCTTAAACAAAATCTTTTACTTACAAGTTGATCTCAATATTATTAAACTTCAAAACTGAAAAGATATTATTGCAATCAAAATTTTAATTATCAAGTTAACAAAATTCTAATATATATTTATTAATAATTAATAAAATTCAATATATTCAAGCTTTATAAGAAATTTGGTATTGTTTAATTTGTTATTTATATTATTTTTCTAACTCATGATTAATATAGGACTCTGAAAAATACTAAACTGATATCAAAATGATATCAATCTATGGTAAATTTAAGTATTAAACTAATATTGAACTGGTATTGAAATAGTATTATTAGAAGCTCTAGATTAATATCAGCAGCCATGTTTACAAAAAAATATAAAATTAGAATCTGTCTCTTTTTTTTTCTTTTAACAACCCTTATCAAGAACATTCCATTAAATTTCTTATAAAACTTTACAAAAAGACCACTCTTAATATTTTAATCTCCAATACTAAAACTATTCAAAATATCTAAATTTATAACAAAAATATAAAACTTGCTTGAAATAAAATATATATATACAGAAGCTTTATAACTTTAGGCTTTTTAATTAGAACTTAATTCAATATACTATTGTCAACATTAATTATAGGTCAATATTATATAGTAAATAATAAAAAAAATTTATAAATATTTCTGTTATATTCAATTATATCTCAAGAAGAAAAATATTCAAGATTTTAAATTAATCTGAAATACTAATTATATTAACATACCTTATATGCTTAATAATATTTTTAAGCTTATAGATTTCTTTTATCTCAGTTCTCACCTTATTTTTCAAATAATTATTACTTCTTCAATTATAACATATCTTACATTATAAAATATATCTATTCTAAAGCTAACAGTTTACTAGTTTTAAGATCTACTAGACTAATTAATTCAAATTAAATTGAAATCTTTGATCTATTTTTTGAACAATTCTATATTAAACAGTTTTTAAAATTTTCTAACAATTTACTCTCAACATATATTTTAATATTTTTTCAGACTAAAAATATCTAAATATATAAACAAATAAACCAAAATTCTATATAGCTATTTTATTACTAATTTAAACTACATAAATAAAGCAAAAATTTTAACTATTCAATAGTTTGAACTTAAATCCAAACAACCTCTATTAAATAATTTTTTATTAATTTCTTCATCAGTTTTCTTAATGTTTCCTATAGCTTATACAATATTATCATTAATTAACAACAAATATAACATTAGTACTATTCACTAGATAAAGTTTATTAATTATTATACAAATCTGTTTAATATATTATTGAGTCAGTTTTCAATTTTCAAATTAATTTTATCTTTAATCTTGAATTACAATTAAAGTTAATTAAATCAAAAAAAATTGATCAATTTAAATATAAATCTTTATCTATTTTCAAAATCAAAATAATTTTTAATCAACATCCAATCAGATCAAAATTATATAACAAATATTCCAGTTTATATACAGATAACCTTTATTCCAGTTGCAATGCCCTTTATAAAGGATATATCATATATCTTCTTCTATACTTACAATCAATTTTTTATTAATAAAAAAAACTAAAACTATAAAATCTTATTTTAAAATTCAATTGTAAAAACTTAACAACAATGGATTTTATTAATAGACATATATTATTAAATAAAGATTTACTTAATTTAACTATCTGCAACTTTTAATTACTTCTTAATATTATATAAAAAAAATAAGAAAAAAATTTTAATTATATACTTAAAATTCTTTATAAAGCATGAAAGTAATAATTTGCAACAGCATTTATTTATTCATTTTTTAATATAAAATTAACAAAAACCAAATGTATTTAAAGCAATGGTTTTCAAAAAAAATAATAAAAATTTTATGTTTTTAAAGATTCTTAGCATTTTACAAAACTTAAAACAATTATACTAACAAAAATATATTTATCTTAATAGTAACTTTATTATTTTAAATAAACATTAACTATTAAGTACTATCTTTATAATCTATTTATTTGATATAAATTTGTACATATAGTTATTTTTAATAGACTATAATTAATTTATACTTTTTTATAAAATTGTTAATACAATAACAATAAACACATTGTTTAAATAAAATATTATATTTAATATCTATTTGTGATTATAATAATAATAATAAATAAATAATTTTTTATATTTTTTTTAATTAATATAAATTATTATATAATTATTAATAAAATAATAATGTTTTTTTTATAATAAAATAAAAATATCTTATTAATATTATTAAATTTTATTAAAAGTAAATAAATTATTAATCAAAAAATTATTTTAATAATTGATATTATTGTTTTTTTGTAATTAAATAAATAATTAAAAATTTTAAATTATTGTTTCTTTTTTAATTATAAATTAATTATTATTATTTTAATAATTTAAAAAAACTTTTATATATTTTTATTCTTTATATCTTTAAATATACATTATATGAATATTTATTTTTTTAAATTATTTTTGTTTTATACTATATATTGTTATACTTGATTTTTGCTTAATGATCTTCATTACACTTGTTCAATTTTTAGTAGCATTTACCCCTGTAATATTGCCCATTCTAGAATAATATTTGTATTACTGATCTACTATCTCCAAGTACTGTGCTTTTTGTACTATCTGTGCTCTAGAATATTACTTATTTCTCTAATTTATCTTTAATTACTTATCTTTGCCAGAGCACTTTTTTCTATAAAAATATATATAGCAAATTGTTCTGATAAAGATAGTATTTCTCTTATAACTCAAATAGTACATATAGTATATATTTATCATATACTAAATTATATATCTAAAATATATATATAAATACTACCAATTCCTCCTGGAATTGCAAGGTTGAACTTTCCTCTTTATTAATAAAATAACTTGACCTTTACCAAACAAATCACCATTGTCTCTTTCACTTGACCTCATATACTTCAGAACTGTACTAATTTTAGTACGCCCTTATGAACTTTAGTATACCATATTGGTATATCTATATAAAGTATCTCCCTGCTATTAGTTCTCCATCCATATCTTTCTCCTGAGATAGGAAGATATATGACAAATTGGTGATGACTGTAAGATGTGCCTCATTCATTAGATGCAATTCGAAAATCAGGGCCCAAAAATGGAACGCTCTTTGATTGCCATCCCTGAGAAATTGCTCCAAGGAAATTCGATCTTCAAAGAAGCGATGGAAGCGATGTTGTGTCTGTGACAATCCAAGATATAACGATCAATTCCACTCCAACAATGATGTCCAAGAAGAATTCAGCAGCTGATATATGTCGGATAAAGGAAGAAGTGTCATCTCGACCTAAAAGAAGTCCAAATTCAATGATAGAAACTCTGGAATGGCTTGTGCAGAAGAAAAGCAAAGCCTAAAGAATAACGATCATGGTCTCGGCGATATATACACCTTTCTCTAAAAAATTAAAATACAAAAAAATGATGAATAAATAACACTGTAACAATAGGAATTCGCCACCTCTGCCTAAAGAAGAAACAAGAACAAGAGAAGTTCCATCCGACCCAATATAATGAAGAAACTTGCCTTGTTGAGCAACGATGACTTCAAGGATACTGCTGGGATGTAGTATAATTGCAAGAAGACCACTGCACCTACAGCGCACAAAGAAGAAGAAATGGTGAATTGGCATTTGCTGTTTTAGAAAAAAAATAAGAATGAATAATATAATATAAAAAAAAAAAAAAAAAAGAAGAAGAGTATTTACCTGAGAGTCGCAGCTCCCAAGATCAAATACTGGAATGCTGTGCCATTGTGGTAGAATCCAAAAGAGAATGCCAAACCTGTTATAAAAACAAAAAGGTTCCTGTCAAAAGAAAAGATCACAAAAAGGAGGATGTGTTTCGATCGCGAAAAAAAAAAAAGAGTACTTACCTCTTAACAAATCATTGGTCCTGAGGGTCATGCCGGGATACCGATGATCACGAAAGTTGTAATGCCGAAAGAATCAAGGAACGAGTTCCTAAAGGAAGAAAGGACCATACAGAAAAAAACAAAAGAACGGCGAAGAAACCAGAAGGCAAAAAGAATCAAAACTTACTGACGAGATTCCAGTAGCCAAGCCAGAGACATGATATCACCGAGGATCAAGGAGAATCTGTGAATGGCAAATCAGACATCGAGAGCATGGGGCTAGGGAAAGACTAGTAAGAAAAAGTTAGAAGTTAATGGTAAAACGTCGCAAAATGAAAAAAATACTACAAATGCCATGACTTACCAAAATTGCACCAAGACAAGAGAATGCGAATGCCGAAATGCCATCACGATCACGATTATGAAGAACAAAAAAGGTTTATTTTATAACTAATAATATATGCCTAGAATATATATGCATGCATATATATTCAAAACAAAAGAATACGGCTTCAAAGAGTAACAATATCAGAATGCTGTCATAATCATAATCATGATCATGATCACGATCACACATCACCCTCTAATCACAACAAAGACAAATATCGCAACGATGTAAGGACCTACGGAAAAGAAACCAACAGAAGTACATGAAAACAATGCCTACTACAAGACTATACTTACTAAACAAAACCCTTCAAGAAGCACCAATGACAAATGTATCTCCAAGACCAAGATGTACTATGGATGCCACAAACCACCACCATCATGACAAAAATGATAATGAGAAAAAGAGCTTATGAAAAAGCTTACCACTGATGAACCAACCAATGATGCCACATCAAGACCTACAATATATATGGTTAGCATATACTTTGATGACAAAACTCCACTAGCATATACACGTACCTATATGTCTTGATTTTGCCCACAAAATCTTACTCTGCTATAATGGAATCATGTTGCGATGAAATCCCCATCCCTCTATAAAAAAAAAACGAATAAAAGACAAAAAAAAATGAAGTTAATAATTACTCTTACCCTTTTACAATTCCTTTATGATTCCTTCGTTATTCCTTTGATTATCCCTCATACTCCATTAGCATTTAGTAACACATATTGTTTTAATTCTTTATTTTTTAAGACTTGGAAAAATATTATTGATTGCTTAGGTAATTACATAAAGCCATTATATAGCCATAGATGACCTTGATTCTTAGGAATCCATAGCATATGCTGGTTAAAGGCTAGTCAGTCATGAAGCACAAAATTATAGCAGGATTATGTTTGAGGCTATAGCATTTTATGAAATTATCAAAGTGATTAATATTATTCTTTCAACTTATTTTATACTTAAATATTTTTTATTTATTTTTATAATTTTATAATTTTTATATCTTTTACAATTTATCAAAAACATTTAAAATCTATATACTTCTATGATGTCTATTGATATAATGCTTATTTCTTAACACTACTCTATATCCTTATATTAATCTTGCCAAATATCTATACTCCTGAATTAACTGATGAATATTTTTTCCTAGAGGTCTATTTCTTCTATAAAAACTTAACCCAGCTAATTGACACCTAATATTTCTATTAGATTCATTCAAATTATCCAAAGTTTTTTACTGAGTATTCAACTCTTGTTCTAAAGTGACACACCAGTCACAGGAAGAGGGAGCATGGGATTCAACAAGAGCAGGAGCAGGGCTTTTAATAGGATCAGGAATAGAAGCAGAAGCTGAAGAAACAACAGAAGAAGCCACCTGAGATACACGAAAGGGATGCCGAATGGTAGCCATAAAACTTGTATGGAAAGAAAGAAGGAAGACACGACCACTGCGACAGTTGACCTGACTATCACGACGACCAGCACGATGAGAAGTATTGTTGATAGACATGATCTAAAAAGCTGAAGCAAGGAAAAAGGGAAGAAAAATCAGTATCCAATATTAAAACAAAGAGAAAAGTTTAAAAGAAACAAAAATAATGAATATCCTTGGATATATGAATCATCTCCAAAGTGGAATAACCTAGGGATTCACTAGGCTATGACCTGTCAATGCTATACAGAAAGAACAAGTTTATAGAAAATACATAGGCATATATCCAATAATTTTGAAAATAAAAAGAATAAATTCGTCTGATGAAGAGGAGATAATTCAAAAAGATTAAATACCTTGGAAAAATAATACGCAAAAATCTTTGAAAATGATGGTTGAACTTGTACTTGGAAAGTTTGACAATATCTGAACAAAAATCAATTCTTAAATATTAAATTATTTGAGAACTGATAGAAACAAAAAGATCTTTTGACCACTATGAATCTGCAACTTAAAATTCATCTCACCACTAAATACCATTTAAGAAAAACAAGCATATGAGCAAACTTGAATGGATTGACCTAATATAGCTAGAAGAGATAATTATTTAACATGTGAAATCTGGATAAATGATATAAGAAAAACTTGATTGACAACTGATAAAGAAAAAATTGTATGGAAAAACTGTAGGAAAACTTTGTTCAGTATTGAAGATATTTACAGCAACGGACAGTCTGTAATTTGTGAATCCAAAGTCTAACAAAAAG
>CAJVPV010002273.1:0-13439 GCA_910591835.1 Acaulospora morrowiae
AATTAATTATTAATTATATATTAATAAAATCTCTAGATTTTTAGCTTTATTTTAATATGTTTTTTATTAATTTCTATACAATAGTTTTTGAGTAATAAATAAATAAAAAATTCCAAAATTTTTTGCATTACACTGTATTAGCAAAAGATCTCAAAAAACTTAAAAGGTTACCAATTAAAGAATAATTAGTTCAAGCTTATTAAAAACTTTTAGAAAAATATTATTACAACTTCAAAACTATTATAGAAAATTTTTATAACAAGTCAAGAAACTATATTATTAAAGTTCTTAATAAAATTAAAATAAAAATTAATTTTATTTAAATTTATAATTGTAAAAATCAAATTGAGAATAATTTTAATATCATAAAAGATTTTATTAATGACTATTTTCAAAATATCTTATATCAGTAATCATTTAATCTTCATGAATTTTTTAATTAATAAAAAATATAAAATTCCCTTTAATATATCAAAACTTATACAAAGAAATACTTTTTATAATTAATCTAGCAACTTTTAAATTGGTTATTAATTAAATATTTTCCAAAAAACAAGGCATCAAAAAAATCAGAAATTAGTTATGAAGTTATTAAACTTCTGGAAAAAAGTATTTATAAACTATTTTTTAATATTTTTAACTTTATTATCAATTCCATATTTATTTTTAATATTTAAAAACAAACTGTTATTATACAAATTTCTAAAAAAATAATCCAAAGTCATAATATAAATAATATTAGATCTATATTTCTTACAAAATCTATAAAAAAAACTTTTTATTAATATAATTAATAAAAGACTTATTAAAATTCTCAAAAATAATCAAATACTATTCACTTTAACTTTGTTAATCTCCTTAATCAAAGTATTATAAAACTTTTAATTGTTATTAATTTAGTAATTCAAGTAACAAATATTAATAACAAAGAATTCTGATTTGCTTTTTTAAATATTGCTAAAGCCTTCAACTTAATTTTAATTTCAGCAATATAAAAATTGTTTCAAAAAATTAATTGTTCAAAAAAGTTAATACAACTTATTACTAATCTATTTACCAATAGAAAAATATCAATTAATACTTTATCAAGTTCAACAGAATCTTTTTTAATTAATAATGAAATAAAATAAGACAAAACCTATCTTTAATTACTTGAATTATTTTTTATAATTTACTCCTTATTAAACTTTTCAAATATTTTCAAATAATTAAATATATAGCAATACTTTAGAATTAGAGTTCCAAATCAAGTATCAAATTAGTACTGACTTGATATTCTCTTATAATAAATTTAATATATGAATTGAGACTTATTATATTAAACTTATAGTAAATCCAATAGTAACTTAATATCAAAATAATACTATTAGAAATTTTATATATTACTTAATAATTTTAATATAATATAGTTTTTGTAAAAAATTATAATTTATATTATAAAAATCTATAATTTAAAATTATTAAAAATCTATAATTTAAAATTATTTATTATATTTATATTTTTAAAATTTATATTTATCAAAAAGTAAATAATAAATATAAAAAGATTTATATTATAATTAAATTATAATTTTAAATACTTAAAATTTTTTATTTAATATAATTGTTTTAATTAAAACTATTTATAATTATAATTTTATTCAATAACTTTAAATTTAATTTAATACAAATTTTAAAAAAACTTGATAAAAAAATTTAATAATGTAATTTATATAACATCAAGATTTATATCTTTTCGATTATTATTTGTTAAATAATAATAATTGTTGTTATTGTTGTAGTGAAGTTGAGCAAGTTTTATAAGTTATTTTAATTCCAAATAAATATTTATATCTAAAAAAAGAAAATTCATATTAAAAAATTTTTTTCAATATAATAATGAATTTTATTTGATATTTGACTAAATATTTTGATTATGATTTTAATTGGAAATCTGAAGTGATTATGAATTTTATTTATTTACTTGCTTATTTGTTTATTTTCAACTATTTAAAACATTTGTTTTGTAAATAATTGAATTCTATAAAATGATTTGTGCAATATCTTGAATTCTGATATTAAATAATAATCACAAGCAAAAATATCGTCAAATCAATAAAATTTTAAATGGTTTGTGATTATTTCATTGCATGTATCTTACTATTGAGCATTCCTTTAATGTATTTGTTTATTTAAAATCATGTCATGTACGTATATACATGTATATAATACAAATATTCTTTAGTTCTGACAAATGGCTTTGATTACCAATTTTTATATATCTGTTAAAAAATTTTCATCTGATATTGGCAGATGGCATGTACAATTTCATTCCACCATTAAAAATGGTTCAAATGATTCTACATTAGTAAGATTGTAATTGTCAGTTTTAAATTATAAAATTGACGTATGTCCAGGATCACATGATTCAAATTTGTTGTCTTAGTTGTCTTTGTAGAATTTATGGGAAACAGGTAGTTAATATTGACAATGGATTTTAGAAAGAATGAAATTACAAAATTCGTGAACCGCGCTCGCAAGATACATCGGAAATTTCAAAGTAAAACGGTTTAACAAAACTTCCAACATAAACCTCATTGAGGCATTCTGTTCGGCAAAGGATGATGAAACATGAGCGAACGCATACTATGTGTTTCTACTTCTATTTTTTGCTTCGACGGTCTATAAGAACTTCTCACTCGAATGCGCAATGAAAATCCAAGTCTAAACAGTTTTAGTGATTGGAAGATAGTACGCATGTTATAATTAATCTAATCTCGGTTGCGTCAATAACGCACAAGAAAAAATAACCATAGTCACAAACCCTTATGGTTAGTTTCAAGAGAACTATGTGATGCATGCTTTCGTTTATTATTAGTTCACGAAAAATTTAAATCCTGAATAATATTCTGTCATACAAATTTAAATTGCTTCTGTCAGAAAATTCTACATTTGCACCTTCGTACACGTCTTTTGTACTTCTTTTTTCGCATCGATAACGGTGTAATTCACGCGCAAAATAAGAAGAGGCGGAAGGGTGTCAATGGTAGTATACTCCATGAATGAATAATAAATTTGAATTTTCTGCATTAGGCATAAACCTTTTGCCAATGTTAACCGAGTTTGGTGTCTATGGGAGAGTGGTCACTAAAAAAAACTATTTAAAACGAAAGAAAACAATCACAATCTTGCGATTTCAGATATCAATCTAACAATAGAAGTATACGAGTATTCATCGTTCTAACAATTCCCCAGATAAGTTAAAATTGAAAATTGATTTTGAACGTTATTCTAAGAATAAAATCTGATACTTTTAATAGGAGACCATACGCGGTGCCCGAAAAAAATAAATAATAAAATAACCTTACATACGAATGCTCTTTTTTTGTGTGCGGATTAAAGATAATTCTCGTCTTACTGTTTTCGTGTTAACTTCCTCATATTAACTGTAATCACCATAAACTACATGTCATTATATGCGCCTTGCTCATCAACATCTTGATATGCATTAAATTTTCACGATTTGTTATATCATGTACAAATAAGGTAAAATCAGTACGATTCGTCAACTAAAAATAGATCAACGTTTTTGTTCCGAAACTATTTTTAGGTTATCCAGGACGCGTTCATCACATTGATGTCGATATAGTAAGTTTTATTTGGTTAATCAAGTGATAGCCTCAAAAAGATGAACAAGCCGCGTACACTGCGCATTTTATGCTCCGATAGATGAAAGAATAATCTCTTTGATTAAATCACCAGTATTTACAGATTGCGATAGATAGCTTTAAGATGCCACGCAGAATTATTACATGCGAGCAGTGTGCGTGCGCACGAATCAATCTGATTGAAGGATACAAGTTTCACGGTACACTAGATGCATTAAATCGTGTCGTTTAATAATAACAGAAGACGCAGTGCATGATCGTACATAAGTAAATAATTATCACGACCATATTGGTGTATGTGTGACCCTGTATTGGCTCGAGTGAAACATCTGATCAAAAACAGAGGCGGGGTTATTTACGTTAAACATGTCATCAACCGGTAATTGATAAGTCCCTATTTTTTTTTCACAATAATTATAGACTTCCGGACGAGGAATAACATATGGGTAGAATTAATATCAATTTGGTTACAACAATAAAAAACCTCGGCTACTAGGTCATGTGATTTATCACCCCTGATAAACTTTTGGGATAGTGAACTTTTTAAAGAAATTGTTACAAACAAACCTTATTAAAAATATAATCTAATAAATCTAATAATAGTCAACACACAGGACCACCCCCCTTAGGTAAATGTGCATCACCACTATATTCCTCCTTTTAATGCAGTTTCAAGTTTAATGATAGAATCTTGAGTAAGTGCTTTCTATAAATGAACATTTACCTAAATATTTACGACCCCGAGGACATTAGTGTTTACGTGAGCTAAAATCAATCATATGTGATCTTAAAATTTAACTACTGCATTTTAATGATCATCTCATGATCAAGTAAACTGATGTTTAACGGCGGTGATATAAAACTAAAAATAAAGACGTGCTTAAAAAAAAACACTAATGATAAGAGTTAATTTTAACTTTCTTTCTTCGCGAATTGAAGGAACAGTACGTTACGTGTATACAGTGAAGTGCAGGTGATGGCGCAAAAGTTTGTGTAATTGTGCGAATCTGAATTCGGACTCACTTAGAATACTGTCCGATCCAGTTCATCAAGCCCTAAGACCGGATCGTGCCGGGTTGGGCCTTTTCACGTTCCTAATTTTGGAATTTGGTGGCGGGCCCAAGCGACGTGTAAAGAATAAGCCTTTCATAATAGGTGAATAAGGAGGAGCTTCGCTCCCTTGTTCTGGATAACGGAGTCACTTGCGAGAATAGGGGATAGCTCGAGCAATGCTTAATTGTTGACTAATGGAACAAATAATGTCATCCGTTATATTAATAACGGAGCACAAACAGCGATTAGAAAGGCGTCCTGGTGTGTGTAACGTTCTTCGTCGCAGTGACATGGTGCACAGTTAATAATACTCCATTAATTCATTTTTATAGTAATTTGATTATTTACAGTAATACGTGAAATACGTGAACTAATACGGTACGGGTTTGCACATGGACTGTCGAGGTGGTACGGAAACATTCAACTATTCCACCATTCGTTTATATTTGTGTAAATAATAAAAAAAAAATTCTAATAATTTAATCCGTTGTCACTGAATTTCTCTTTTCACTTACCTCAAGCAGTTTTATCTGGCACCCTTTTGGCATCCAGCTTCCTTATTCTATTTATGACTTACTGCCTTTAACTAAGTTACTACCCTCACATCTTTCATTTGAATTTTTTATAGTACACCTCTACTTCATTTTTTTATTTGAGTTATACTACTCATTTGTTATCGTTTTTCTACTAAAGAGATTTCCCATTTTTGCTTCATTGCTTCTATAAAGTTCTAAATTTAAGGATTTGTTTTTTTCTTTTTTGGAGATATTGCATCACCAAATCATACGTCCAATTCACATTCCCTTGAACTTTAAAAGACTCGGACTTTCCTCTTTCAAGAATTTGTCTCCACGAATTTGAAAAAAAAAAATATTTTTTTTTTTTCACCTCAAAAAATGAGTCGAGTGATTCGTCCGGTCAGTAACCTTGAACGTTCCAAAGTCGTCTTACAGACGGCAAGCAACTTCTCAAATTTGGGCTTCACAGTCCGTTATAAGTGGGATGAACTGTACTCTCTAAACTCCAACACAAATTCTGTAAACACCGAGCTCTCAAAGAAGCTTGTTATACAAGTACTCTATCCTGCCTTAACCAACCTCCTCCAAGAGCTTCCGAACTTATCGGTGGCCATCCGTAATGTTAAATCTTCCAGACCACTGTTCATAGGTCTAGATGAGGTTGACTTGTCAAGCTTGGTGAAATTCGTTTCAGTGTCATCGAAAGATGATTTGGAGAAGTTGTTTGAGCAAGAGCACGACTTGAAGTTCAATTTGGAGGACGAGACGAGACCCCTCTGGAGGGTTGTGGTGGCCATTAACAAATATGAGATTTCTGGTGGTTCCTCTGGAAACGGTGAAGATAGCGGTGTGGATGTTTCGGAGAAAGCTCGAAGGCCAGACTATGACTTTTGCATTTTCTTCTGTTGGTGTCATGCAATTGGAGACGAAATGAGCGCGTTCGCTATTCAGGGAACTTTTTTGAAAGTCCTGAAGCAAGCACTCCATGAGTACAACGCGACACCGAAACGGACGACCCAATCCTACTTACCCTCCTCAAAGGTACTCACCAAAAACATGGCCGCTAAAATGTGTGACCCAATTGAAGATTTGCACGACCTTCAACCTTCATTGTTTACTATCATCAAGGAAGGATGCAGCGAATTCTTGCTACCGTCTTTCCTGCAAAAACAGTTGTCTGGTCAATACTGGGCAGGTGACAAGCATCTCAACGATACTCCTTATTACCAGAACAGGGTCAAGATGTTCTCGTTACCGCAAAGATCTTACGAAAAGTTGGTGGCAGTCATCGATTCCAATAACTCCTCATTCCAATCAGTTTTGAACACCGCTGTGCTGTTTTCAGGGTATCAGCATCTGTTAACTTTCGGTGAAATCAGGAGTAAAAAGTTCAAAAATCGTCGACGTGCTGTTGCCGCCACTGCCAACAATACCTTAAAGATAATGACCCCGATATCCTTGAGGAAGCATGTCACCCCCGAAATTCCGTGGTCTACGATGGGTAATTTCGCCGCCGAGTCGGTGTTCAACTATTCCTTCCCGAAACCGGAATTCCCGACCATAAGCTTCTCCACATCATCACGGAATTCCATATCCACTACCAATTCCAAACTTTCAATTTCATCCCGCCAATCAAACCAGTCTATTTACTCTTTCTCCCGTCGTTCGATCATCTCAACTTCGTCGAAAGGTTCTTTTTCTCGTAAAATACGAAAGCCCAAATACAAAAAGAACAATACAGTCCAAAATATCAATTTCTGGGAACTGTGCCATACTTATAAATTTCAGCTAGAAAAATCCATCCCGGACGTCATGGGAAACGTGGGCATGTTGAGCTACTTGCCCAAAGAACACAAAGATCTAGAAACTTTCTTCCAGAACAAATCAAAATCATATCCCAATGGCAGAGGCTTTTCGATAATGCCGTCGAATCTAGGGAAGTTTCCGGATTTGGAATTTGAGCCATTGGAAGAGCCCGTGGTTGAGATCGCGTCGTCTGTGACACTAAAGAATGAACGACAGAGCAGTTTGTTGGACATGATCGAGGAGGACAATAGGACCTCTGCATTTTCCAGTTTGAGTGGCAGTAGGCGTCATAGCATTATGAGTGGCAAAGACGAGTACCTCACGCATAGTCATTATTATCCACTCAGCTCGGTCATCCGAGATGATTACTATGGATTTGGTATCAATCAGAATAATTGTAATAGTGACTCTTCTTTTAGCGACTGCAGTAGTGATGGGGATGATTTCAATGGCACGAGTAATTGGGAGGTGGTGGACATGATATTCTCACAATCGGTGTGGTCTGACGGCCCGGCAATTTGCCTGAATTCGGTGACCTATGAGAATAAATTTAACTTTACACTAAGTTACCAGGAGGGATCAGTGGAAGAGGATAAGGTAGATCGATTGGGCGAAGGAATTGTAAAATGCTTAAGAATCGTCGCGGAGAGAGGAGACTTGGACATAAATGACATCATATTTATGTAAACTCTTCGCGAACTCTGAACAATGTAATCTTCGATTGTAAATAGCAACTATATAATGTACTACTACTAAACACACCGAGAAGACTCTGGTGATTTAAAAAAAGTTTTCTTTATAACAACAAATGATATAGAATATCCTTATTGAGGAACATGGGTGATTTTTTTTTCTTCGGTTAATTAAGGTCCTTGGTAGTGTGTTCTATTTTGCTGGCATTCTACTATCTACTCTCTCTGGTACAGTAGTGATTCTAGTAATCCGATCTCATGAGATATGGATTCAATAACTATTGCCGCAACCATACCATTTCAATAACTTCCTTTGCACATATATTATATCTATCCTGGGATAAATTTTTTTAGACTTTTTATTTATTACTTATTTATTTATTTATTCTTATTCCTTTGCTATAAATTTCGTATCTTCCGACTTGGCAAAATCGGAAATCGTTTTTCGACACAATTGGCAAACTTTTATTACACACCATCTCTGAAAGAGACTTTGTATTTTCTGGCAAAATCGAATCGTTTCTTCATCTTTTCATTTATTCTTTGACTCAAGCGTCATAGATACTTTGGCTTCTGCCATTTCACCTTCATAGCATTAGTCTCGTTTATTTAATTTTTTAATTTATTCCTATTTATTTTTAATTTTAGTTTCCAAAAATTACTCCTATTTTCCATTAATCATTTTCGCATTTGGTTTCTTATTATTAGATTCCTTTAAATTTTGTATCTCCTTGTCAAATTTTTTAACAAGCATCAATCGTAAATTATGAAAAAATATACATATATCTGTAAGGTATGATTTAGTGATAAAGTACTGCTTTGTCACAAAACAAAAAATTAAGCTGTAAAGTCTTGCAGAAATGCAGAAAAATTAAATTATTTAACTAAAACTTAGTGTTGAATCAAAGTTGTCGCCTTGTTTTTTGATAAATGGATTCCATTAAAGTCGAGAAAGAAACTGTCTATGAACCAATAAACGCTCATTGGTTTGTATGCACAAAGGCGATTGGCAATGATTAGTAATTGACATTTTTGGAATACAGATACTGCAAGTCGTTCTTTGGATTTGCACCTATTGTTGACTCGAAGTAATGAAAATTTATTAAAAATGCATGCGCGCAAACTGGTAATTTAAAATTCGAATGATTTGCTTTTCGGTTAGTAGTCGCGTTATATTAAACAATGACTCTAAACAAAAAGTGTATTTTTTTAAATAAAATTAAGTTATACAAAAATATATTAAAAATAAAAAAAAACAATCTTTGTAATTAAAAAAAATATCTCGTTCACATGTCTTAAGGTTTTTTTAAAAAAAATCAAAATGCCGTATTAAAATAAACATCTTATCTTATGAAAGCTTTTTTGAATTTATTAACAACTTAACATCACAAATTTATTATTCAATAAATGATATTGACTTGTACTGTATCAAAATTTTTTATTTTTTATTTGTAATTGAATAAATAATTAATAAAATTAAATAAATATACAGTATGTTAAGAAAAAAACCGGAAAAATTTTTATATCAAATATTTAATATTAAATTAAGAAATAAAAATTTATATAAAACAAAATAATTACAAACTATATTTTTAAGATATATATTTAAAAAAAATAATAAATTGTATATTAATTTTTCAATAAAAATATTTTTTATTTTTAATTTAAATATTTTAAAAAAAAAAAATTTAATATAAATATGTTTTAGGTTTTGAAAAATTAAAAAAAAATTTTTTTGAAAATTTAAATAATATTTTTTATAATAAAACAAATAAATAAAAATTCATTGATATTTAAAATTCTTATTCTCCAACTGTATTATATATACAGTATGATACAAAAAAAATGACCATTTTTTTATAATTATATTTTAATTAATAATTCCATAAATAATTTTTTTATAATTTAATATTTTATTGATTTAATTTTGAAGATATAATAAAAAAAAACCAATTAAATAATTTTAAATAATAATAATATATTTTTAATATATTTTATTTTAAAGTTAAAGATATTATTAAAAAAATTGATTTAAAAATAAGATTACAAAATTTTTTTAAAAAAATTATAACTTTTAATTTAATTAATGAATTTATTTAAAAAAAATAATATATATAAATATTAAAAATATTTAGTATTAAAAAATTAAATTTTTAAAAACAATTTTTTTTTTACCTATTTTCAACCACTTTTTAAATATATAAAAAAGAATAAAAATTAAATTTAAAAAATATTAATATATTGATTAAAACAGTATTAAGTATAAAGTATTTAACTATATATTTATAAATTTTTATAAATTTTTAATAATTATTTATTAAGTTATAATTAAAAATATAATTGACATTTTTTTTTATATCATACTGTATATTTTTTATATTTATAAATTATAAAATTTTTTAAAAAAATTTTTTTTTTACTTTAAATATTTATTTTAACAAATAATGATAATAAATCAATAAAAATAATTATAAGTAAGAATGATCCCTAAATTATTTAGTATATAAAATTTTGCAAATCAATTATGTTTTTTTTGAAAGAATATAATTATTTATTCATTACTTTAATAAGAACATAATTCAAAAAACACTTAGATCAAATAATCTAAATTGCAAAAAACCTTTGTAGGTAGTTTTTTTTTGATCTTATATTTAAAAAAAAAATCTACTTTAATAGTACAAAACATTTGAATTATATTCTCACCTTTAATTTAAGAACTTATTTTTAATTATAAGTAAACTTGTTTCTTATATTTTGAAAAAATTATTTTTAAAATTTTATTTAATTTAAATTATTATTTATAAAATTATAGATATAAATATAATTCCAATTTTTTTTTTAATGCATTGTATATTGCTATCTATCAGATTATATAAGATGATATATAACATGGAATAAGATTTTGTTGAAACATTATATTTTGATTATTGCAAAGGTACAGTATCAAATAATTTTTTTTAATAAGTTGATATATATGTCAGAATTTATGTTTTTTTTAATTATTAATGTTTCAATTTTATATTAGCTAAAACAACTTTAAAACATAACATATTGTTTATCAAATTTAACTGTAGACCTAATACAATCTTTATTATAAGCTTTATCTATTTCTCTTTATATTTTTATTTATATATTGTATTTAATTTAAATAAAGTAAATTTAGATTTATATAACCACATAATTTGTTTTCATTTTCATTTTAATTATATTTAGCTTGATACTATTTTAATTGAAAAATTTGTTACTATTTGATTAAAAGAGGTTTTTTATATATAGTATAACTTTTTAAATCAAGATTATAGAATTATAAGTTGTGTTAAGACTTTTATTTAATTTATTAGTAATTTTTTTTAATAGTACAAATTGATTTTTTAAATAATATATTTCAAGTAATCTTGTTTATGATTTGAAAGAGTTTTTGACTAATTAAATTATTTTTTGAATAGGAAGTATCAGTTTTTTGTAACAGTTTATAATATTATATATTATTACATTAGAAATATTTAATACAGTTATTATTTTTAATCTATTTGAATTTACAAGATAAGTGTTAATTATTTGATCTCTTTTTTTAATAGTTAATTTATTTTCATATATTTTTTTTAAAAAAAAAATCTACAAAAAAATTAATTTTTATAAATGTAATTATTATTTGTTCTTATATCAAAAAATGAAAATAAATAATATAAAGGAGAAGTATATATATAATAGGATATCCAGAGTACTATTATAATAATAGTAAATTTCTGTTATAATAATTATTAACAAATATAATTTTATAATAATATATATATACTGTAAAAAGTATATTATAACAAAATTTAAATTAGATTAGTCTTTTGCTTTTTTTAATTTTTTAATATTTTTAATTAATAAGACTTTATATAAGAATATATTTTTTGTTAACAATAAACTATCTGCAAATACTAATGCTAGTATATATTTATTAATAAAATTACAGTTATTGTTTAATAACATTATAATATAAGTAATTTAATATTATAATAGAGTTTTCTTAAAGATATTTTCTATGATTATTAAGAATACTTTTGTAAGTTGAAAAACTATGTTTAATATTAATATCCAAAATAGTAATTTTAATTGGCAAAACTTTTTTTAATCAATTAGTTATTTTCAATATAATCAACTAGTTGCAACTAAAAATCCTGAATTTTGATTGATTAATTTTGAACTTTTCAACCAATTATTTGTAATACCAACTTAAAACAGGTAATAAAATATATAATAATACTATTTTAGTTAAAGTAAATACCATATTTTTTTTCTAACTAATAATTATTTAAATCAAAATTCTTATTAAAAATTTCTTATAAATTATACATAATATATTTCTTACTTATTAATTAGATTATTATTTGATAATACAAATTTATTAATTTCTTTATAACTATTTAAGTTGTTTATTATTTTGAGCTTATATAAATTTTGAATCAAAACATTTAATTGTTTTAAAAAAAAAAAGCATATTATAATTGTCAATATGCTTTTTAAACTTAATTAAAGTTAAATTATATGCTTTATAAAAAATTGATACATAATTATTAAAATTAATATTAATTAATTAATATTTTTCAATTAAATTTGTATTGTTAAATCTAAAAGTTTAATTTTTCTGAAATAGGAAATTTCATACCAAACATTGATCTAATATATTAATTTACTAATAATAAACCTATAGTATTTTTATCCACTGAATAACTTTACTTAGAACTCAGAAAAAGAGTTCGGTTATCACTTTTGCAATAAACAAGGATTTTGATCAAATGTTTATAGTATTCAATTAAAATATATTGTTATATCACATGATCAAGTGATAATCTCCTAAGTTATGAATATGAAAGATTGAGAAACATGTTACAAATTAATCTTTCATTAACTATTTTTATATTTGTATTACTTGTTACCCTTAATAATTTAGCACACCAATTATATTTTTTATTTTTTTTTATATAAATAGGATAATCATGTATTTTGTGTACAAGGGGAAAATAATGGAGAAATTATAGAAAAGTTGTAAAGAAAATAAAAAAAAACTTGTAGGAAAATTAAAGGTAAAATTGATAGAATTAGAAGTATAATAATGTTTTGATAATAAATAATTCTTTACAAATCATTACAATTATATTTAGGACTCTGAAAAATACTGAACTGGTATCAAACTGGTATCAAAATAGTAGTGATCTATAGTAAATTTAATATATAGATTGTGACCTACTCATATGATTTTATAGTAAATTTAAGTATTGAACTGGTATTAAAATGATGTTGAAGTAATATCATTAGAAGTCCTAATTATATTTGTCTTTATACAATTATAATTATGTCTCTTGCTAGGACTAGAAAGGTTTTGGAATGGCCAACCTTTTCCTTGCAAGGCTTTGTGTACGTCTGGTAATCACAAACATGAGAGCAGTTTATCCTTTTCTTTTCTCTTCTTCCTTTCACCCTTTCCCAAATCCCCTTTCCTGCCGATAAACAGTTTCCCCTTCCCCTTAAAGGTTTTCTTTCTAGGTCTCTCTTTCTTTTACCACTCCATTTCATCAACCCTCTGGTTTGTTATCTCCCTATCTTAACCAAGCTACTAACTTTACTCAAGTCAACGTCTTATTTGCTCAAGAAGTATGAGCTTCTTTCCAAGATTTCTTCCCTTGTTCTAAAGAGCTTAACACAGAAAAGGTCAATATAGTTTTACTCTGATTGAA
>CAJVPV010002274.1:0-13438 GCA_910591835.1 Acaulospora morrowiae
TTATCAATAGCTTCTCCCTCTAACTCCTACACACTTCAACCATAATTATTTCCTATCAATCTGTATCCCAAACACCAACTTATTACACAATTTATTTTCTAAACAAAAACACAATCACCATACATGATTCTCAGACATTCCTCACATATAATCTAAATCTTAATTCCCTTCTCTCTTTCTGATCATTTCTCACTTCACTTTGCTCAAAAGCTTCTCTATTATCTACAATCATCTGTTTCTCTATACACAAACTTAATATTGACTTGCCTAAGTACACTAATCACCAAGTAAAATATCTTTACAATAGCCTTATTCAAATTATCAATATATAACTTAAAAGTAAACAGATTACCCTAACTTGGATTTTTAACAAAAAACAATTCTTTCCAACCACTTCTCAAGGCATTCTGACACCAATTCTTTTTCTATATCCAACCACTTATAGCACATCTCCATTAATCAATTTTAACCTTGCAACTAGTATTATATAATGGATTAAATTTATAAATTATTATACCAATCTTTTTAATATTCTCTTAAGCAAATCTGTTACAAACAAATCCAAAAATTTTGCCAAACCAAACATTATTATCAAATCTAATAAAAAACTAAGAGAAATTGACAAAATAAAATTTTGATCACTCACAACTTTCAGAACCAAGATTTTAACAAATCAACTTCTCACTCAAAACAAATTCTATAAAAGATATCCACTTCTTTATAAAGATAACCTGTGTCCTCACTGCGAAGTTCACCTGGAAACTTTAAATCATATTTTTTTATGTCATCACTGTCTTCCCACATTGAAAAAAAAAAAGACAAACTCAAGACTCTCATCACTCTTAACATCCCTAAAGAAAAACTAAACTCAAGTGAGGCATACCTTTTCCAAACAACAAATCTAACAAGCAAAACTCTACTTGATCTAGCTCTTGGCAAGTTCAACAACTCCTTCGACATCATCTGAAAAAAAGAAGAAATCTCAAACTATTCTTTAAAAATCTTGAACAAAATTTGGAAACAGAGATTAGCAACCATCACTACTTTAACAACCTCAGGAATTATATGGAAAAAAACTACTCCGGCAATAAATCCCAATACTAATTACTTAAATATAAGCATTTTTTAAAAAATTCTTAATATCTTAAAAAATTCTGAAAATCTTATTGACAAAAAAATCTTTATACCAGCTATAGTATAATCATTTTGAATAGACATTAGCCATTCAACACCTTTAGTATGCAAACACCTACTTGGTGCCAGCACATACTTATTGTAAAGTTGCAATAGGTTATAATTAACTTAACTTCTATATATTTTAAAGATTGTTAATATAATGACAATAAACTTTTGTTTAATAAATATTTTGCATTTAATACTTGTTTGTGATTTAAAAAAAAAAAAAGAATAAGAATGTATACAAGAGAACAAAAGAAAAGAAAACAGCTATAGGTCTTTTCTTATATAACTGAAGAATAAGAAAGACTCTCAAACTTGAATAGACTTTAATCAGAGGTTTCATTCTATTATATCAATTGTCTTGAAAGTTTTTAAGTTCTTAAATTTGAGCTTACTTGTAATAAAAGGAAAAACTATTTTTTTTTGCTTAAAATTATTATAAATGAAAAATTTTTAACAATATAGATATGATTAAAAGAATGTTTTTTTGTGTTAAATATAAATTAATATTTATAAAAATTGCTTAATATTATAGTAATATTCAATTGATTGAAATTATTATTAATTGTAATTTAATAGTTAATTAAAATATTATTTTTATTAGTTTTTTGTTTTTTGCTAAAAATAATTTTATTGTTTTTGAATAATACAATATATTTTTTTTTGTTAAGTTTGACTAAAATAGATTCTTGTATTAAATATTAAGTTTGAATGGAAATTATATATTATTGAAAGGTTTTTTCTTAAATGTTATAGTTAAATTTTACATCAATTTGTAATTTTATTGTTATTGAAATTAAAAATTTATTTGAAATAGTATATATTTTTATTAAAGAATTGTTTAACAAAGATTAATTATTTTTTGTAAAATTTTAAAATTATAAAAATTGAAATAGATTTTTTAGAAAATTTGTATAAATATTATAAAGGTAAACAAAAAGTAAGATTGTATTAATGTGCCAAAACAAAAAATATTATAGTATTATATATACAAATAAAATTGTTTTTAAGGATATATAGTAGTTAACAATTAAATTTTAAAATAGTTTTAATTTCAAATTTTTTTAAAAAAAATTATTGAATTGATAATGTTACTAAAATTTGAAATTTTTATTAACTTTAGACAAATATCATTATATATTATTAATATTTATCGATATTTATTATTTTTAATATATTATGTATTTTTTTTTTCTTCAGAAATTTTTAAAATATCTATATAGTTTTAAATAATATAACAAATTTGAAATGTTATAACTAAGGATGGGTCTCTAAACTATTTAGCATATAAAATTTTACAGATCAATTATGTCTCTTTTGAAGGAACATAATTATTTTTTATTACTTTAATAGGGACATAATTTAAAAAACACTTGAATTAAGTGGCCTAAATTGCAAAAAACCTTTGTAAGTAGTTTTTTTTTTGATCTTATATTTAAAAAAAACCCTTTTTAATAGTGAGGGACATTTGAATTATGTCCTTGCCTTTAATTTAGGAACCCATCTTTAGTTATAGCTCAAAAATCAAGTTTTAAAGCTTTTTTAAAATTCCAAACAATTATTTGCAGAAAAACTAGAAAAATAACTTTTGTTATTAAAATAATAATATTTTGAATAATTTTGCTTTTTATCTTACAAATGAAATTTTTTTTTGATAATTATTCTAAATATAACAAATAATTTTCTAGTCTATTCTTTTGTATAAATAGATGAATCATACATAAATAATTAGATTAAAAGTAACTTTTTGATAATTTTGTTATTATTAAGATCAAGATAGTAAATTTGAAAGAATTGTTTCCAGTTCTAATGAATGGTTACATATAAGAACTGTTTTTGATTACTGTTTGTTATAGATTGCTTCATGTTAAGAGTTGATTAGTGATTGAGAACATTTGAAAATACTTGAAAGTATAGAATTTTTTGAAAGGCTATTATTAAATAAGAAAGATTTCAAGAAAAAAATTAATTGATGAGAAAAGTTTTTACTCAATAAACAATATTTTATTTATTAATAATTTTTAATATGAAGTATTATATGATTAATAAGTTAACCAATAATAATATTAATTAAGTAAATTATAAATTTATCATATAATTTATAACCAAAATTATTTATGGTCATATATACAGTAATTATATTATTGATATTTGAATAATTGTTTTGAAATAGTAATGATTTTTTTGATAAAGGTCTCTTTTATTTTATTTTTTGATTATTTTTTCTTTTTTCAAGTATTGAATATACCGTGTATTCATGTTTTATATATTTTGATATTTACAGTACTTGTCATTTCGGTTTTTATTTAATTTGTGCTTATTGTATTTTATTATAAAAATGATAATAGGTTTTTGGCAAGTTCATTGAATTTGAGATTATTGATATTGATATTCAAACAGATATTACAATGTTTGTATTATTTTTATCAAAAATTTATTTAATAAATTTGTATACAAATCTGTAAAATCAAATTTTCTTGATAATTAATTACAATCTTTTCAATAGTTCTTAACACAATTATTTCAAAATAAATGTGTTTCCGGTTAATATCTAACTCAATGTTTTTTAATAAGTAGGGTTTAAATATTTCTGCCTAACGCTAAAGTATTGATATTGCTTTTCAAGAATTTTTATTTTGTTTTTCAAGATAATCCTTGCATGATAAATCTTTTTTTTTTTTTATTTATAAAAATTTTATGAATTATCGATAATGGTGTAATAAAGACAATTCAACATTCTTTGCCGTCAATAACCGGGTAATATAAAATAAATACCGTTATTAAAAATCGAAAATAATAGATTTAATTATTAATGCTGTATTGTTTACATATCGTACAACTCGATCATTCATCCTATAAAGCTTTGAAGTTTCCTTGCTTGAATGGTGCCAATGGAGCTTGAACTATTTCCGGCGATTTTCGGACGACATGCATAGAACATTTACATCTGAAATGGGAAGTGAGGTGTGATTTTCGGTCGAGTAGGTGGTACACAAGAAGAAGGGTCTCGAACCCGTTTGTCAAGGAAAGTCTAATTATATAAAAGGCATTCGTCACCGAAAGAAAAAAAAACAGTTAGCCCAGTTAAGCATATGTAGAACAAGATTCCATATCGATATCGGGAAGTTGCATATTTGACAAACATCCCAATTAAGCAATGGCGAAATGATTTTCCTTCAGAACGCATCGTTCCGTGAATTTTGTTTGTTTTTTTTTCCTCTCATTCCCTTTTGAATGAGGTGGGCTATTAAGGAAGTTGCGATCGCCGGAAAGTTTAAGGGGGGGGGTGTCACTAACGGATTTTTTTTTCAGAGAAATTCTCCGTGAGGCTGTATATTGCGATTTCGGGTTTTTTTCTTTTTCGCATCGTAAGATTGACTTGCGTTAAGCCACGGCTGCGCACAATCACTTGCGTTTTTAGACATACCAGTCGAGGTTTAGTGAGTGACCCGAGCCTAAAGAAGGAGTTTTCTTGTTTTTCATTTAAATCTTAAAAACATTATCAATAAGTTAGATGATCTTTGACCAAGAGTTTTTCTGTTTTTAACAAAAATTACCAAAATATCGGTTCATTGTTTTCCTCTTTCAAGTGGTCGAAAGGTATTTTCACACGAGGGAATTTGGATGTCCTAAACGAGACGACAATGCGCAAATTACCAACTTCGTTATTATTATACAGTATTATTATTTTATTTTACTTTTAAAAAATTTTTTTAACGCAATGTTATTTTGGTTATGCATAGAAGGAAGATAATTTTTTAGTGTTGTAAATTCTTACGTTTTATTTATTTATTCATTTATTTATGTGTACGTGTATATATATATATATTCGTCGACAAAAAAAAAAAAAAAACTTTTTTTTCAAATCCAGAGTACACTCCTTTTTTTGTTTGTTTTTTCCTTGGATAAAAATACATGTGAACATCCTAACCTGATCTACTCGAAGCGAACAACCTACCGAGAAAAACCAAGTAAAAATATTCTTGTTCAACAAGAAACAACGCCGAAAGATGAAGCAAAAATATCGCACAAAATCGATAAAATAAAAAAAAAAGGGAGGACATCAAAATTTGCGTCTTTTTCTGGTCGGTGTAAGATTTCCGGATCCAAAGAAGTGGATTTTAAAGGTAGTAGTGGAATGAGGAGGAGTGAATCGAGAGTAATATGTATAAAAAGAAAAAAGGGGTGAGAATATGTATTAACAGCCAATCGATGATTTTTGGTAATGATTTAATTTTTGTATGTATATCATCAAAAGGAAAGAGAAAAAAGGAAATGTTACATGGCGAAATATTTCTTTTGGTGGTGTCAATTATCAGTAAAAGATTACACCACTAGAAAATATTAGAATAAAGAAAAAAATATATATATATTAACAAACCGACCGATCCCATATCAAACAGGAGAAAAGAGGTCGACAAAGATTATGTGAAAAAGAATCCAGCCGACAAAAACGTTACGACCTGTACAATGTTATATACAGATGATAAAGGGTGGAGTGGTTTTACTTCTTTTCAGGAGATTGATTTGGATACTGGGGCACCTTGTTCCCATTTGAGGCAGCGTTAGAGGATGGCCAATACCCGGCCGGTTGCATGTAGCTATTCGGCGTATATTGATTCAAGTGCGACTGGTTGTATTGATATCCCGCGGACATGTAAGGTGGAGCGATTCCTCCGGTCCCTAAGGCCATATTACTGGGGATCCCACCGTATTGATTGTAAGGAGCTAAGCCAAGGTAGGAAGGTTGACTCTGAGAGATTTGTCCTCCTGGAGTTTGCGGCTTTATAGTTGAAAGAAGAAAGGATAGGATAGGTAGGTAGGTAGGTAGGTAGGTAGAAGAAAGAAAGAAAGAAAGAAAAGAAAGGTGAGGTAAGTATCGGTGATGAGCAAAGGATGAGCAAAGGAAGATGCGAAAGATAGAAAAAAAAGTGAAATTTACCTTTCGGTCGCTATCGTAGACATCGTTGTTACTGTTGTCTACAGGGGCGGAATTGTCATTTCCGTAGACGGGAGCATTCTGCGATGTGCGTGTCTGTGAGTTAAAGTAAAGAGCGTATGGAGAGGAAAGGGAACGGATAAACAAATCGTATGATTTTTAATTGTCATATTGCTACAAGCGTGGCCCAGTTGGCTTTATTTAATAAATCATTTTTACATAAATCATCACTCAGGCTTAAGCAAAAAAAATTTACAAAGATGATTGCTTAGCACGAACAGTATCAGGAGAAATAATGTGTTTCATATATACCGTGGCGGGTGAATCCTGGCCTGTGGGAGTATCGGGTGCATTCAAACATGCTTGAATCAAATTCTTTCCTTCAGGTTTGGTCACGAGCGGTTGAAGCTTGGGGGTTGTAAACGTGTACACGAGACCCGTCTCTGATACGACTAGAAGCAAAACTTGAGTGCCCGTCAGGGTACTGAGTTCATATGCCTGTATTGTTTTCGTTGTGGGTGATGATGTGACGATAGAATAAGGATAAATTAATGTTGATGAACTGTACATTGTTTGTATACCGCTTTAGGCTCCTTGGAACCAAAAGGGGGAAATTCAATCCAAATAGAGAAGACAAATATGGCAGGGGGATAACATTATGCAAGCTTACTCAAGTTACGTATGTGTGTGTATAACCTTTAATGGTTATGAGATAAGCAAGCAAGCATGACCATGTGTGGAGACAAACAAATTCTCCAAAAAAATCAAAATTACCTTCTTCATTATACCGGCCTTTCGTTTGCTGAAGGTGATGTGCCGCCTGCTTTTATCATCGATATATTCAATCTTTATCTTACGACGGCCCGCGCGCTTTTCATTCTTACTTCCGGTATCGTCTTCGCCAGATTCGCAATCTTCGTCATCCTCGAGGTCTCGTTTGGTTCCTCTGGGAGTTGACTGTTCAGACAGGTCAACGCTGTGACCGGAAGCGTTACTTTGCTTTCGTTGATTATTTGGACTTGCTAGACCGCTCATGTCTGTGGCGTGCGTTCAAAAGTGGTAAGTGGAAAGTTCTTTTTTAAGACTTCGTTGCAGAGCTTTTTTTTTTTTTTGACAGGTTGCTAAATGGGTAGCGGGTGAAACTGTAGTAACCTTTTACGTAGCCTGTATGCGTAAAAAGTAGGTGAGAAAAAAAGGAAATGAGATGGTGAATGAGAGAATACGCTTATCCCTTATATAAGGAGCTCATGTGAACAAAACATGTTGTACCCTTATTCACATGTAGTACAAGGCATGCATATAAATGAGTGAAAAAAAAAAAAAGAAAAAAAAAAAAAAAAAGTGAATGTTGCACTGCGCCACGGAAAGGGATCAGCCCGTTGAAGGAAAAGAAAATCGGTGCGAACATCAAAAGAACGGAGAAAGGAAAGGTTTGACGTGATGTCAAATTTGAGTTTTGCAAATCAAAATGCACGAAAGTGGAATTGGAGGAAGCGAGAGGATGTTTATGAAAGAAGGATGAGACAGTGTATGCGTGGGGATTGGTTCGACACGATGTGCATCATTTGGTGTAATGATAATAATCATGCGTAGAATTGGAGTATACATATACATAACACATATGTATTACACATAGACATAAATAGAATACATATATGTATAGATAGATGTGCATGTAGATGCGTGTGTACGTAAGAAAAGTTCGCGGTGGATAATGACATGTGATTCGAGAATGAAATTAAGTCGTTTGAAGGTGAAGCGGCTGAGGGCAATCACATTTCGAAAAGGGATAATTGGTCGCACAGTCGCGTCCAGGTTTGTGTTGAAGAGTGTGTGGAGGAAGAAGAGGTGGAGAAGCGAAAGGAAAAAAAAAAAATTTTTTTTTTGCGGTCCAAGGAAAATAGAAAATAGAAAATAATAATAATAATAATAAATAATAATAAAGAAATGTTGGTTTGGGAATTGATACCTGTTCGGTTGGTTCTCACGTTCTCGATAACTTCTTTTAAAAGATTTTCACGAGTCACAAGCTTTTAACAGTAAAGAATACACGGGGTTAAAATAAGAAAAATTTTAAGAAAAGAAGAAATTTAGTGGAGGAAAAGAAAAATGAGATATTTTTTATTGTTTTTGATGAAGTGACAAACAGTTGCTTGAACAAAAAAGGGGCAAAAGGGCAACAATTTGGACGTAAAAGGATTCCGGGTTTTTTTTATAACATCTAGCTTGAGGAAAAAGTAGGTACAACCCACCATGTTAATAGTTCTTTGTACTGTATCAGATGCTACAAAGAACCATGTCCTACGTGGTACATATATTGGCCCCAATTCTAATCAAAAGTCTATCATCGATTTAACTCAATCAAACTTCATTACACTATACTAATACGTATATTCTTAATACTCTATATAGTAGCAGAAATGAAAATATCTATTCATTATTCAGTTATCATGATATGAAATACCGGAGAGCTCGGGGAACTGTTTGGTAAAGTGTTCCCTTTAGAAAAAACAATACAATTGATCTCATATGGGTTTTTGGGGGTGTATAAAAAAGTCCATCATTACTTTATATGATCGATTAAGTAGATGAGACAATAAAGGTTTTGATACTAAACAATTTCCAACAAGCATGAAGGCTGAAGAATTTAACATACACACGTAAGCAAAAAACCGTCACCACAATATTTCAGACGTATATCGGTTATGCAAGGATTCAGGTTGTAAACTTGATTATCTCTTTCAAAATTCTACAATGGGTTTTTTATGACAATTTTCCAGTAATTTTCCAGTTTTTCGTGTATTTAACCAAATTTGTATAGTAGTTGTTATAATAATAACTGCAGACCGTAGAAAAAAAATATTTGGCTAAACACAAACAGCAAAAATTACCCACGGTCTCCAGGCCGATTTATCAAAATTCCTGCCTTCCAATTGGCCCAGCGCACGCATACGTAAATATTTGGTACTATCGTGACACATGTGCACACCCTAGGGAATTTGGTTAATGAAATGTGTTTCATCGAGATTTGTCGGTTTCACGTGACCTACATGTAACACGATGATTACAGGTTTTCGGCGTTCGGAGTTACTGCAGCGGGACAACGGTAGCGAGAGAAAAAAATAGAAAAAAGGTTTTTTTTTTTTGCCTCCACTAATTTATTGTATTGATTTATCTCTATCTATCTATCTATATTTATTTATTATTTATCGGCATTATTATTTATTATTATTATTATTATTATTATTATTATTGACTCATACAATATTCACATTATTGCTTCACTCCTTGTACAATCGACAACTATCAGTAATCCAAATCTACCCGTATGTATGCATGTGCGTACATGATATAAATTTAATTTCGCACAACGAAGAAGCATAACAAGTAACAATATAAAGTATCAATCCCATTTTAATCCAAAATATGTTGCATACACGACTGTGGGATGGTGAATCAATCAAGAAAACGGAATCAATGTGCTAACCCTATTGTACCTACCGAAAAATTCCGACCAGAATTCCGCCGGCGAATGGGTAAACGACTTTTTTTCACATGAGTCTTTGTTTGGGTCACACACAATCTATTCTGGCTGAGGAGTCTCGCGAGAAATTTTTCCGTCAGCTGCGTACGTGCGACGACGATTCGATTCCATCATCTTGAAGGTTTTCGTAAAGACTTAATTTTGGAAACAAAGAATAGAATTCGTTTTTATCTACACGAATCAACGAGGCTTTGGCATTTAATTGAATATTTAGAATTCAGTTTAACCCCCTTTGAACTATAATGGATTTTTTCGCCTTATGAAACGTTGATGCAAGACAGCCGTCCAATTCAAGTTACAAACAGGTGTTCTTTATGTCATGTGATCTGCACAAATCAGGTTAGAACCGTTCACAAGCGAAATTACTGTGCATCAAAGAAATAATGAGCTGAATCCGCGTACGTACGCATGTACATACGTGCTTAAGTGAGATTAATGTTGCTGTCGTTGTCGTCTCTTTTTCCCGAAAAATCCATCAGACGGCAGAAAAGGTGACCAAATCCGAGTGAGAGATGCTCAAAATATATGAAAAACAAAAATCGGAAAAGTGTGAGATGAAAATCACTTATGGAAGTGATGATCATTTATAAATTTGTAAATAATTGTTTGCGAGGGGGTTGAATCCATTCGTGCCATTATAGTCTCGCCAAGGAAAGAATTTCCAAACATACCATTCGGTCCCGAAACATACACAAAAGCTTTTTTATGTAAGCGCCGACCACGTGAATGACCACTCATTACATGAATTTGCTCGACTACAATAAACAATTAATTGGTAACTTGTTTCGTTACTGCGAATATTAAAATGCAAAAAAGCATTAAAAAAAAATATAAAATCACAAATTTATAAGTTATTATTATTATTGTTTATATTGCTATTGTTGCTATATCAATTTAATTTAACTGATATGCCTTTAATATGTAATTATTAAAAACAAATGCAATAATCAAGCATGCAAATATAATTAAGATAAACTAGTTACAATGGTCAAATGGTAAAAGTAATAATTACATGAATAATAATAATAATAATAATAATAATAATAATAATAACTATTATTATTATTATTATTCATGTAATTATTAGCGTTTTATTTGATTTTCAAAAACAATGTTTAAAAGGTTTCATATTTTTGTTTTTGGTTAAGTTAAAATATAATATTAGATAAAATCAAGATCAAATATTAATAAAAATATAATATAATATACTTTTTTTTTATTAAATATATTTAATATGTTAAAAATTAATTTTTTCAAATATATTAAATTTTAAAAAAAAAAATTTTTTTGATAATTAAGAAAAATTTTAATAAAAAACAAGCCAACTATTTTAGAAAAATTTTTTTTAAAAAAAAACTTTCAGATTCTATTCATGTTCTTCTAAATATTGTTCTAATTAATTCAAGCAAACTTCTGTTTGTTATACAGTAGAATATTATATTATTGTAAACAATTTTTTTTCTTTAATTATTCAAAAAATAGGTAAGTAAATATAATATAAAATTTTTATTTAATTTTATTTTGCAATACAAAAGTTATATGAAAAAATATGTCAAGCTATTTTTTTAAATTAAATCTAAAATATATTTGAATTTTTTTTTAAAAAAATCATATCTTAAATTTCTTCTTGATATTTTTAAACATTTAAATAATATTTATAATATTTGAATAATATTATATTGTCTTAAAAAAAGTTGAATTGGTATACTTAAATTAATTATTATTTTAAATAATAAATAATAAAAAAGATCTAACTGAGAAATAAAAAAGTTTAATAATTTATAATTACTTGAAGAAAAATTCAATCTGTACTATTACAACTATTATTAGTTAGAAAAATTTTGTTATATAAAATATTATAAGAAAATTCTATAAATTAGATACCTTAAAAAATATATATTTTAAATATTCTAAAATCTTTATCTCTTCTAATTATATCAGTTTTAAGAGTTTAATTATTAATAAAAATTGTTATCTTAACTTAATTCAAATTATTAACTTTTTTAATCTTCAAAAAAGAAAAAAAAATTTTTTTTAAACCATTATTTATTATGCATTGTATAATAAAAATATAAAATCTTGTATTATTTATTCTAAATTATTTGTTTTCTTCAAAATATAAAAAAAAAACTTGATTAATATCTTGCTTATAAAGACTAGATTATTTAAAACTTTTATTATATCTTATAATTTGATAAAATCTATATTCACATTTTTAAAATTTTTTTAATAAAGTTTGATATAAACCATATAAAAATAAAATATTAAATGTTATTAAGTATTTTTAAAATTATATATATTGAGATTGCTTCTTTTAGTTTAAGATTAGGTTTCTTGTCCTATTAAAGTCTATTATTATAAAAACTTTATATATTAAAATTTTTCAAAAATATATTTTGCTGATTTTATAGAATTTTTTTAAAATTAAAACTTATAAATGTTTACTTTTTTAACAAGATAATATAAGATTATATATTACCATTATAAACATATAATTTATTAACTAAAACAAAATTTATAAAATGAATTGGTTTTCCCAAAATTTAAATCTCAATCTAATAAAGAATCTTTAGTCTAAAGTAAAAAAATTTTATATATTAGAAATCAAAATTAAAAAGTATCTATAATCTTGATATTTTTATTAAAAAAGTATAATATAATATATTACATAAATATTGTTATAAACTTATTAAAAGTATATTCGATTATATTATCATTTGTATTAGAGTTAATAGAAAACTTATAAAATATTAAAATTTAATTAATTACAATTTTTTAAAAAAAAAAATTAAAAATTTAAGTTGTAACTTTTTTTGCATAATTTTTGAGTCATTAATAAAATTATATAAAATTTTAATATGACATATTTTACTATTTATTAAACATATAATAAAATTTTTATATTATATTTATTTATATAATTTTAAATAATTAAAGATAAAAAATTGTTTATAATTCTATTGTAATTTATATAAAAATAACATTATATATTATTTTTATATTCCTTTCAAAAAAATATTTAAATATTATCAGTTATCAAATATTTTAAATATTAAATAGACTTTTTATAATAATAAGAAAATATTTCAATTATTTATATGGAATTTAATATTTCTAAAATTATCAAAACTACTTATTAAGTATTTATTATAGCAATAGTTAATAAGTTCAAAACAAATTTAATTATTAACTAGAAGAATTTTTTATATATTAAGATAAGAACAAGTTTAAATATATTAATAAAAAACAAACAGTTCAAAAAGTTATTAACAATAATTTTAATTATAATTTATATTTTTTTTAAAATTAAATTAATATTATTAATAAAAAAATATATATATCAATTGAATAAAATATTAAAAGCAATTATTTACTTTCCATCAAATACTTAAATACAAAAAAATAACTTTTTTATACATTAGATAATTTTACAAATTTTGTATTTTTATATTTGAATTCTTTTATTTTTAAAAAACTATAAATAGTCTATTCCTTAAAAATAACTAATAAAGTATAACAATTATATCAATTATATAGACTATATATATAAGTAATTCAAATAGCAATATTTTAATATATAACTAATAAAATATAAATAATATAATGCAAGTTAATAAATATTAATTTATAATTACTTCTGAAATCAATTAGAACAAATTTAATAATACTATAAGAGTTTAAATATATTGTAACAGTTTAAACAATAAGTTATATTCAAGTCAAAAATAAAATCACAAGTTTTAAGAAAAATAATTGTTTTATTAATTCAAAGACAA
>CAJVPV010002275.1:0-13437 GCA_910591835.1 Acaulospora morrowiae
TATATGTTACTTAGTAATTCGACCATAATACGGTTTTTGAAAAATGTCCGAATTCAATTCCACCACATGTATAGTCCGGATTAGTGACAGACTCGCTGTTGAGCACAACAATACATAAAGTTTAAGCTATATTATTTTATATTAACTAGAATCCACTTACAAATACCATAGACCATCTGGGTATAGCCTGCCACTATGCTTGCTAACCAAGCCTACCTTAGCTCTATTTGTTCGATTCTTATTTCTCCTATTTGTTCTCTGTTTAACCATTCTGTTATATATTTACAATTTTTGTCTTTCTCATTTATATCTATTTCCCTATATCTTTCTTTTCATGTTTTCTTTATTTTTCTTATTATTTTTATAATTTCTTTCTTTTTCCCTTTTTTTCTCTTTTTTATTTTATTTTTCTTTACCCATACCTTCACCATTTGATTTCTTTTTTTTCAGATATTTTTTGCTTCTTGTTTGATTGTTCTGTTTATTTCTTTAATTGCTTTCTCCACTTTTTGTTTGTTCATTTCTTTTATAATTTTTGTCCATTACTTTGGTACTATTTCTTATATTATCCATGCCCAGCTGATCTTTAGGTTGTCTTCTTCTATCGCTTGTTGGATTTCCTTTTGTTTCTTGTCTATCTCTTCTATTATTAGTTTTCCATTGATATAGTGTTCCATTATTTCTATAATTCTCTACTTTAGTCTTGCTATTTGTTGTTTCACTAGTCTGCACTCCCATATATATGTTTGATCTTCTTTCTTTTCTCCATACCTTATATATTTCTTATATTTATCATATCCTTCTTGGTCTCTTGTCTTTTTCTTCTAAAGCGTCAGCAGTTCACTATTGATCTTCTTTTCCAACCATCTAGTGCTTATGCTTTCTTCTTTGCTAATCCGTATTGTTTCTTTGTATCTTTTCCATACTGCTTCCCAGTCAATTTCCTGTCTATTTTATATCTGTTTATTTCTTTTCAATTTTAATCATACTATGATGTTTTTAATCTTGTTGCTAATTTTCCAAATCTTTTTCCAGCCCATGTTTTACATTCCTTCTTTTTATATTATATCTCTGTCCTTGTTAGTCTCTGCTTTTTTTTCTGTAATCTTCGACTTTCTTTGCTACTCCTTTATTTCTTTATCTATCTTTTTGAAAATTTGATCTTGCTTTTCTTTATCTATCCATTCTGCTATCAGCTTAACTTCTTCTTTTTCCCTTATTGTTACACCTAACTTGGCTAGCACTGCTCCATCCTTATTTTGCCTTTGTAGTTCTTTCTTAACCTTTCCACTTCTGTTTATATATTGTTCTATTAGTTTTAGATTTGTTATTATTCTTATTTCTCCTTCTGTATCGATTTTTTTGATGCTAATATTATTGTCTCTATTTCTGCTTGTATTGCACTTTGTGTTATATTCTTCCATGTACCTTTTTTAATTTCTTTTCTATTCTCTAAGTACTTCCATACTCCTGTATTTTTTTTCTTATTCCTGTCTCATGCCACATCTGTATATATTTTTTTATTATTACACTTTTTCACCCTCTTTTTTTTTTTATTTTCTTCAGTTTCTCATAACAGTAATTCTTCTTTTGGCTCTTGTGTTCTTATTCTGATGTACTGTATTTTACCCTTTTCTTTTATTTTGACTTTCTTGACTGCCAGGCACCATGTCTCTGCTATTTTCTTTCTGAATTGACAAGTTTTCTCCTTGTTGTATTTATTCAGTTTACACCCTTCATATTCTCTTAGTTCTTGATGTTCTCCTTGTTCTTTATAATGCATGATTCTTGCTTTCTCCTTATTAATTTTCTTTTTCTTTTTTCTTACTATTACTTGTTCACTGTTTCCAAATGCAATCCATCTTATTCTTTTCTATATACTCCTTTGTTTTCTTTGAACATTGCTATATGTTTCTACTGGTTTTTTTGATTTACTTTTTTTGTTATTTTGTTATGAATCTCGTTTCAGTTTTCTTCCATTATACTGTATTATCTGGGCTTCTTTTTTTTATTGCCATATTCCAGATTGATTCTTTCCTATTTTAGTAGCTCTAGATTGCCATTCTTGATTAACTGCTCCATATACAGCACATTCCATTTTCTCATATTTTCTTTTTGTTCTCTGTAGGTTCGTTTATCCAATATTTTTTCTATTGCAATGTTTCCCCCTGTTTTTTCCATTATCCAGTCCCATTTTTTTGCTTTTATATTAAAGCCTTGACTTTGGCACTCGTACAACATATCTGCCAATATATTTCTCTTTTTTTCTTTTTTTAATTCTTGCTTATTTCATATAACTTTTCTTGTCGACCATGCTTTTTCTTGAAGTTGTGAAAGTCTTATTTCTCCTATGTCGCCCAATATTCTCTTATCTTCAATTATCATTTCCAGACAATTTAGTTTTATTAATACTATCTTCTCTTTAATGCTCTTAATGTTACTTAGCATTTGACTCCTTAGAGCACTGCTTGAAAAACTGCTCGCTAGGCTATTCTTCTGCTTATATATCCCATCCACTGATCTCTGCCATTTTGCTATTGTACTTTCTTTTACAAAAGTATCTGTTGCTACGTATTCAATTGCTGATAAGATCACTCCATTTATTAGGTATTTTACTATTTTGCTGATATTTTTTTCCTTTTTATTGTGTTGAGATTATATGTTATTATTTGATTTATCTTTCTTTCTTGTATAGGTTTGCCTGGTTTTTTTTGTACCTATGATTTCAAGAATCTTTTTGCTTTCTCTTCTTTATTAGTTGTGATTTGTTTCCCCATTAATTCCATCTTCGATTTTTTTCTTTTTGTATTAAGTACTATTAATTTGGATTTTTCTGCATTGACTTCTATATCATTTATATGATAGAACTCTTCTGCTATTTGTAGTATTCATTTCATTTCTTTTTTTCCATTCGCTATCCAAGTTGTATTATCCATATAGACTATACTTCCTAAGGTAATTTCTTTTTCTTCTGTTACGTGTACTATAGTCCCTTATCCACTTGCTATTTATTTTATATTTCTGTTTTATTTTATTTATTTGCTAATCAATGGATCGTAGAAAATTTTTTACAGCAATGGTGACATAGGGTCTCATTGATCCAATCTATCTTTAATTCTATATGCTTGTATTATTCCATACTTTGTAATTACGTCTGCCGATCTATTCTCTCTCATTTCCAAAATTATCTTTATTAATTTTGATGAGATTCATATTCTTTCTAGAGTTATTTCTAGCGCTTTTTTTCCTACTGAATCAAATGCTTTCTTGGTGTCTTGAAGCAAAATCCATATTTTTTTTTTATTTACTTGTGGATCCTCTATTATGTTTTGAAGGATTATTCTTGGTTTGGTTGTTGTACCTCCTGTTGTACCCACCCAATTGTTTTCTTGTAAAATTTTGTTTGTTGTTATTATTCTATTCATTCTTTTCATGATTATTTTTGAGAGAATTCTTCTTCCTGTCTCTATTAATGCTATCGGTCTTAATTTGTCCATTTGACCTTGCCAATCCTCTATTTTTGGAATCAGATAGATTCTTGAGTGTTTCCATTCTTCTGATGTTTTTCCATTTTTAAGTATGTCATTAAGCAATTCTCTAAAGTAATCTTGTTCCTTTTCTCCACAATTCTTTAACATTTCATATGATACTTCTGATACTCCAAGTGCCTTATCATTTGCTGTTTCCTTAATCATCTTTTTAAGCTCTTTTTTTGATATTTGTTCCAGCAGGTTGTTTTTTTTCCTATCTTTTATTTTAACTATCAGATTTTTATATTCCTCCAGCCAGTTTCTTTAATACCTTTTCAGTTTTCACTTCCTGATTCTGTTTTGCTGGTCGAAGTACTCCTGTGTCAGGTCTTTCACTTTCTTCTTCTCCAATTCCATATGTCCCATGACCTGGTCCCATACCCTATTAATTTGTTCCTTTGCTGAATCATATACCAGGATACTTGATATCAAATTTTTCCATTTCTTGTTCTCCTGTTATCTTTCTGCTCTTTTCTTATAGCTTTCAAGATCCATTGTTTCCTCATCAATCTGGCTTCAATTTCACACAGTTTTCTTATATTTTTTCTCTTTTGTTTCATTTCTACTCTCCATTCCTTAACTTTATCGGTTCCATTCAGGTATCTTAGTTTTATCTTTGTTTTTGGCAATATTTTTATATATTTGTTGATTTTGTCTCTTTTTTCGGTTGCTCTTTTTTTATCTTCCACTTTTTCCTTCTCCTCCATTCTTTCACCAAATCTATTGCTCTGTTTAATTTTCTAAAGGCTATAAATTGTACTGTTTTTATTTTTTTTGCTAAATGCTTATACATCTGTCTTTAGAATCTTTTTCAGAATGGTTCTTTCTGTTGCCTTTTTTCATTGTTTCTTTAGTTCCTGCCATTTGCTATTTATTTCTCATATTGCTTTTTCAGTTTCACTATTCTTTGGCTTCTCCTTAGTTTCTTTTGGCCCTCTTACTTTTTCTATTGCTTCCCTTCCTCTTTCCATTTCGCTTCATTCATCTGCTTGTAATCATACACTTGCCTTTCATTTGTTGTTCGCACCTTTATTATTCCTTTAGTAATTGTATATAGGTCTATCTCTGCACCCACTGCCTTATGATCTGTGTTTAATTGCTGTCTTATATCCATTATATTCGCTTCCTTGCATAACTCTTTCATATCTTCTGAGAGCCATATCATGTCTATTCTGCTTTTTGTCTCATTTCCCCAGGTATATTCTTTTGTGTTTTTATTATACTGCTTATATATGTCATATAGTTCGAATTCTTTAAGCATTTTGATCCATTCTTTCTTTTTCTTTGGCTTCTTTTCTCCCATTCTATTCATATCATCCTTAGTTATTATATTTATATCCCCCATAACGATTATACCCATTACTTGTCTCCTCCATTTTCTTAGAATTTTCTGCATTTCTATTATCATCTCTTTCCTTTTTTGACTTACTTGTGGTGGCACATATATTTGTATTATTCCTATGCTTCGCTTTTCTTTAAATATTAATTCTATGGCCAGGATTCTTCCTTGCCATCTTGTTATTTTTCCAATATGTTTAGCCCAGTCCCTTTGTACTATTAGGCCTACACCCCTGAATGTTTCTCAGTGTATGTCCAAAAGGTCTTGTATTTGCTGTCTCCCATTAATTTCTGATTTGTTATTCTTTTAAATTTGATATCAGATATTCCTATTATGGTTATTTCGCTCTGGTGGTAGTAATGTTGCAGTTGTTGTTTTTTGAACTCTTCATTTAATCCATTTATGTTGATTGTTGTAATTTTTATATTTTCCCCATTTGTTCTATAGATATTGATATTTTTTTTATTTTTTTTGTTGTTTTCTTGTTGTAATGTCATATTTTCTTTGTAGTTGTTATAGTACAATTTCTCCCCTATTGTCCCTGAGACTGTTGTTTCTTTTTTGTAATTGCTGGCTAACCATTCCCCAACAATTCCGTTAAAATTCTATCCATATGCTTTATTTGTTTTTCTAGTTTGTCTTGTCTTTCTGTCACTTTGTCATTGATTGCTTTATATGTTGCCAAAGAGATTTTATCCTCCTCTGTATTCATTTCCTCTGCATCCTCATATTGTGTTTGTTGCTCTTCTTTTCTCTCATTTTTTCCTTTCACTTCTTTTTGCTCTTCTTTTCTCTCATTTTTTCCTTTCACTTCTTTTTGCTCTTCTTGTGATACCATCCACTACTTCCATAAAGTATTAATTTTGTTTTCCATATTCTTGATTTTCTCTTCTAAGTTGCTTAACCTCTTCCTTATTTCTTCTTGTTCTCTGCTTTCTTTTTTATATACTGATCTGAATCTACTTTGCTTTCTCAAAATTTCTGCAAAAGATATAGAAGCCTCCTTTTCTGATTCCTTTCTGAATCTTGATTGAATTAACACAAATTTCACTTGCACAATAAATTTGTCTCTTTGGATTCTCACCTCTTCACATTGAAAAGCAATATGTCCACTCTGTTCGCATTTGTAATATAATCTTTTATATTGGTCCACAAAATTAATTGTTGTTCTGTCTAGCTTGAAGGTTTGTTTCTCTACTGCTTTTAGTTGATCCTCTGTTTCGAATGCTATGTATGTGAATCTTTCCCTTAAGTATCTAAAACCTGTTCTTAGGATATATAGGGTTTTCTCTTCTATTTCTCTTACTATTTTCTTTAGATTGTATACAGTGGTACCTGCTGGCAATCCTGCTAATTTGAGTACATATTTGGATCTTCTTGCAAGTTCCTTTTTCTCTTCCTATTTTGATAGTATTCTTAGATATTCTTTTTCAAATGGGATTGACACATTTTGGCTAAAAGCTGTGTATCTTTTTCCTCTTTAAATGTTACAATTGCTGTTTGCCACATTTCTACTGGTCGGATATATATGGTATGGATATTTCCAAACTTCTTTAATGCTGTCTTAATTGCCTCCTCACTTGCTAAAAGAGAAATGTCTCTGACTATCACTATATTTTTCTCTTGTAATTGATGTTTCCTTTGTTCCACCAGGATTAGATATTCTCTTTTTTTGTCTAACCAAAGTTGATGTCACATGCCTCCTGCATATCAATAAGATTTTCAAAATTGGCAATGGTCACTTTCTTTTTTCTCGCTGATTCTCTTCCTATTCTTGCCCCCAAAAAAGAGTTGAAGGCTATACATGCTTCCTCTATCATGTCTAACATCTTTAATGATTCTGTACCTGTTATCAGTTCCAATTCACATGTGTATCTTGGCTTCCTTTCTACTTCTTTTGATTTTTTTATATTTATTTGCTCCTTTTTCTTCCCTTTGTATGATTCTATTTCTTCTGTTCTAATATCTGATCCTACAATACTTTTGCTTTCTTCTTCAACTTCTGGTCTTGTCTCTTTAATCTCTATTTCCTGCTTATTTGATGCCTCTTGCATTTCTTCCTCTACTGCTTCCTCTTCTTTCTCTACTTTTTTACTTTTCCTTTTCTCTATATTCATACTTGTTGCTCATACTGATTTTGTTTTCCTTTTTTCTTTATTCAAGCTTTTGGATCTGTTTTATACATGTGATAGAAATTGGTAGATCCTTGATGCAATTGTTGCAATTATTTGATACAATTAATTGAGTTACTATTAAAACATATACTGTAAAATAATTGAGTCAGACGCAATTATTTTTAAGGATTTTGACAATTGAGTCAACAGCAAAATAATTTACACCACATGTATTATCTGCCTGGTCCTCTTTTGATAATAGTAGTTGCTATCACTTTTGCTTCTCTGGTTACAGTTATCATTTTTCTTTTTGTTCCTCTTCCTCTTCCCGTACTTGAAGTCAATGCTTGACTGACTTCCATTTTTCTTTTCACTTTTTTTTCACTTTTTCAAATGTCTTAAAAAGGCAATTTTCATCGTGTGGAAAAGAGTTTCTTATTTATTTTTAATTAATTAATTAACAGAATTAAATTTATTATAATAAAATAAATAATTTATTATACAGTATATAGTGGTATCTATAAGTTTTTATAAAATTTTTTTGAAAAATTAAAAAATATATTATTATTTAATAAATAGTAATTTAAAAAATACAAAAAAATTTAGAATAAATCTTTTAGTATTAATAAATAATCTTAATTTAAATATTTTTATATTAATTAATAATATTATTTAAAAATTATGTTTTTTTTTTAATGTTATATTTCAAAAAATATATTATTTTTTGTTATAAATAAACATATAAAAACATATAAATTAATTATAAAATTAATATTTGATATAAAAATTTTACTAATTATGATGATGAACTATAGGCAATAAACTTAACTTTTCTTAGAAACAGAAAAGAAGAGGGAGCAACTTTATTCATCTTCAAAATCATACTTAGAAATTATTAATCAATGACAGGTATTCAAGTATTAAACTAGTTTATGCATAAAAGTATATTTAAGTTTTTATTTCCAATGATTAATAAATATTATAAATACTTGTTTAATTATGGGAAAAAATAAAAAATAAAATAAAAATTTTACTTAAAAAAAATTATTAAAAAAAATTTTAATAATATAATTTATAAACTAGTTATAAGTAAAAATAATTTTATAGTATTCAAGTATTTATATTTAAATTTTTATTTAATTAAAATAAGTTTTTATTAAGTTAAATATATTAAAAAATTTTTAAAACTTTAAATATTACTGTAATTCTTTTTTTTTTTTGTTTATCTACTATCAACTTAGAATCTGTTTTTATTATTCTTAATCTTCCAGTGTTTTTTCAAGATATATGGATAATTGTTGATCCAAAATACTTGTCTTAGGTCTAAGCCTCTAAGTATAGACTTTGAAAATATTTAAATTGCTATATCAAAATAAGCAGACTTTATGCTATATGTTTTAATAATCATTGCCTGTAGCTACTATTATAGTTTTTTAATCATTCAGTTTAATCAAGACTTATTAGGATTTAATTAGTAAGATATTATTGAAGAATGAAGGTACACCAGTATACCAAATTCATTTGAAAATTGAATCCAGCCTCACTTTGTCTAATCTAACCTAGCAACATATATGGAAGATTATGTTTTATAGAATTATGCAGTTAACTATCACAAATATATCCTTAGAATAGAAACATCCTGTGATGCAAGTAATATCCTGCACCTCTAACTGGATCCTTACTACTATTAAACTTATAAAACTCTTACTAATAGTTGTATGACTAATGTTTTAGCCATCTGTATTTTTCTTTCTACTATTGGAAAAATTCTATAAAACTTCTTTTTCCTTTTAAAGATATTTCCTGGACAATATTTGATAAGAAAGTTTATCAATTAAATCATCTATCTTTTTGACCTATAGAGAGTAGTCTATCTATAAGGCTTCTTGATCATTGGAACAATCCAAATAGTTCTCTATTACGAGTTACAGGAGCAGTAACACAAAATTTCAATTTGAGATATGTGAATTGCTCCCAGCTGGAGTTGAATCATGATTCATAGGTTAGCTCTATCCTACCTTAGTCCAATGAATTATAACCGAATCGGTCTGAGTATTACTATAATTCTATTGATTATTATCTAATAAATCTATTTATTAAAATAAATGAATAATTTATAATTTTTTTTTATAGTTAATTAAAAATAATTAATCATTTTTAAAAAACTTTTTGTTTTTAAATCTAATTTTTATAATATAATAAAAAATTTTTTAAATAATTTTAATTTTAAAATCTTTAAATAAAAAAAATATAAATATTGTTTTGTTTTATTAAATATTTATAAAATTGTAATTAAAAATAAAAATTTAAAAGACCTGTGGGTCTATAGCACAATGGTTAGTGCTTCACAGGTCAGATCACAAGATACTGGTTCAACTCCAGGTGAAGGTAATTGAATAGAATTAATATGGTATCTAGCATCGTAACCAATTATGTGCTGTTTCTCATAAAAAGCCATTCACATACCAATCTGATAAGATGTTAAGATTGTGATTTCCCGTTAAGGTGTTGTGGCGTAATGATCGTCCGATTGATGTATAATAATCATCATGAAGTCGCTTTATATATAGGTTGTGCAGGTCCCCTATATATGTTGTATTCAATAGGTCGAATTCGATTTATCAGGATTTTTTAGTTTGGAGCTATTCCAATCTGACACTTGCTTAAAAGAAGTGATCTGTGGAAAAGACTTACCGAAGCCACAAATGGTAACAAGAAGCAAGTATCCCTTCCGAGGGTCCAAACGAAAAATATCGGGGTATCCAGAAATTCTAATCAACCTCTATGGGATAGACATAAGGCCTCAAGACCGGGTTATAGGTTAGGTAGTTTAAATTAGTGGTAGGAATTCCTCCCCTATAGAAATCCCATCTAACGTGTTGGATCCATCTTTGGTATATAATTCTCATAGTTGGATTTAAAGATGGATAGTAAGCTATTATTCAGACAAAGCAGTATTAATTATAGTTAAAACTATCATCAGACACAATCGATATAAATCAACAATTGTTTCAATTGTAAAAGATACTTGATGTATTTCAATATATGAAAGTATCAATAAAGATCTACATCATTGCCTGTTCATCTAAAAAAAAATAAAAATAAATAAAAATAAAATTTTAAAAAATATAAAATTTAAACAACTTTTTTTTATTTTAATTATTTTAAATATCAAAAAAGTATTTAATTTTAGTTTTACTTAATAAAAAAAAATTTCTTGCAATTATAATAAATATAATGAAGTACTTGTTAATACTTGAATAGAATTTCTTATAAATATCAAAAATTCAAAAAAAAATTATAACAAAACAAGAAAGCCTAATACAAAATTATTTAGTTTTGATATCAATATTTTTGATACTGATATTTTTAATAATATTATTATTAAAGAAGATAATATAACTTTTAATAAATTAAATAATTTATTTAAAGATTATTTAGCATTAATTTTTTTAGATTCCAAACTATTAAAATCAAATAAATTTATTAATACCAATAGTTAATTTACATGGATTTTATTATAAATTATAAACTTTAAAATAAAATTTAATTTATCAGAAAATATAATAAAGACATTTCTAAAGTTTATAAAATTAATACTAATTAAAATCAATAGTAATAAATTTAAATCTTTTTATGGATCTTTATATATTATCAAAATTTTCTTAAATTGTTAAATCAATTTGTTAACTTTATAGCATATAAAAAAATATCACAAGTTATATAAATAGAATAAGTAATATACAATATTTTTAACAAAATAATTAACTATCTATTATAAAATATATTTATATTGAATTTTCAAATTCTATAACTTGAAGAAATATTGTAATACAGATACCAGTTTAACCCCAGGTGAAGGCAGTTGAATAGATTTAATATAATATCTGGCACTGTAACCAATTATGTGCTGTTTCTCATAAAAAGCCATTCACATGCCGATCTGGTAAGGCGTTGAGATTGTGATTTCCTGTTAAAGTGTTGTGGCGTAACGATCGTCCAGTTGGTGCATGATGATCATTGAGAAGTCCCTTCATATGTAGGTTGTATAGGCCCTCTATGTATGTCGTATCCAATAGGCTGAATCAATCCTCCTGGCATGGTAGACTCTGTAGTATAAAGAACACTCTAGCCTAAAGCTATTCCAATCCGGCATTTGCTTAAAAGAAGAGGACTCCAAAAAGAAAATCTGAAGCCGCAAGTGGTGACAAGAAGTATAATATCTTCTCTGAAGAACCAGGCGAAAAGTAATCAGGATATTCGAGTATTCTAATCATTCCTATAAGATATACAAGCTCTCTGCCCCACTGGATTAACAGGTTTAGATGGTTTAAACTGGTGATAGGATTTCCATCCCCTGGATTAATTCCACCTAATGTGTAGACACATCTACTTGGTGTAAGTTCGTATAGTTGGGTAATTAAGATAGATATGTAAGCTATTACTAGAAATAGTCAATAGGCAGTGTTAATTCTATATATAAAAGACATAATAATGTAATCAGAAATTGAACTATATGTAGAAGACACTTGATGTCACATCTCAATAGTAATTATCAATAAAAGATTCGCATCGATACACATTCACCTTAAAAAAAAAAAAAAAAAAAAAAAGAAATATTGTAATACTTTATTATTCACACAATCAAAATAATTAAATAAAATATAATCAATTAGTCAAAATTCTTATATTACTATTTAATACAAATATATCAAAATTCAAGTTTTGAATCTATTTTTGGTATTAAACAAATCAATCTAATTTTAATAAATATTTATATAATATTTATAATAATAATATTTAAAAAACCTTCAAAAATAAAAATTTGAAATTATTTTTTAATAAAAAAAAAACTAATTTATACTTAGAATTAGTATTAAATATTGATTGGTTTCAATTATATAATAATAAAATATATAGTACAAGTATTATATATGTAACAATTACTAATCTATTATATGAAATATAATTTAAATGCAAAAATATACTGATTTTTGATATATGAATCCACTTTATAAGTGTTACTAGTATCACTGAAGCATTAAAAATAGAATAGGCTAGTATTAAGCTATAGTCTAATATTACAGAAGATGTTTGATATAATTGTGATATCATATAAACTAAAAAATTTTGCACATGATAAAAATTAGTAGGGTTCTGATCGATACCATTCAATATGGTATTTTGTAAAATTGATATCAAAATTTTTTTTTGGTATCAGTATTGATAATTATCAAAAATTTTCGATACGATACTTTAAAATACCAATATCAAACCAAAGTATCGAAAGTATTAATAATAATTAAAGTATTATTTTATATATCATATGTTATTGATTATAATATTTCAGATGCTATTTTAAAAAATAATAAAATTTAAATTATTATATAATTTAATTATATAATATTTTATTATCAATATTACATATGATTATAAAGATCTCATATAATTTTTATTTATCAATTTTATATTAATACACAATTTTCTTAATTTTTTATATTATTTGTTTATATAATAAGTAAAATTTTTAAAAAGCTTATTATTGTTTACAAAATTTATAAGAAATTTATTATAATCATTAATAGATACTATTATTAGATAATTAAAAATAAAGAATATATATTAAATAATTTGTTATATAAAATAACTTAATTAATTTTTAAAACCAAAGTCAATAGATTGATAATAATATTTGCTAATATCAATCAAAATCCTAAATATGTGTAATGATAGCCTTAATTAAAAACTTTCTAATTAAGACATATAATTAATGTTGCGAAAAAAGTAAAGACTAATTAACTTATCTAATCCAGTACTTGTTACAAACGAAAGATAATAAGGAAACCATAAAAAAATGTGATAAAGATTTGTCAAGAAAAGTAAACAATGAAAAGAAAAGAAAAGGATTAGTAAAACTCGGCTAAACAAATTATATGCCTCAAGTAGAAAAGCCAAATCCTTACCTAATGTTATATGAGAATTGCTGAAGAGAAATAACAAACTCACTAAGAAAAATGTGAGGATCTGTCAAAGTCCTCTCTAATAATTAAGTTTTTAAGGCTGAGGTGTAATAATTTGGTCTGAGTATCCTTCTTACTCTACAAAAATAAACTCAATTTTCATCTGTTAACATGCATATTCGTCTACTCAAACTATACCTAAGTTCCTGTTATAGCAATGGGCATTTACTCTGACAACTACTTTGAAACTCTTCTAAAGTCCTTTATGGTTGCAGTTTCACCTTCAAATGTCAACACATTTGCATAGTAGTTGGAACAAATAGTTATTAAGCAATTATTATTTAGCAATTATTATCCCTTGTTTATTTAGACATTTTTGCTCGCCTTATATACATGCTAATTACAAAAAATTATATTAAATATATTAACTATCTCAACTATCTAAACTATCACTAATATATCTAATTTCTCAACTATATTAAATATCTTAAATA
>CAJVPV010002276.1:0-13434 GCA_910591835.1 Acaulospora morrowiae
GCCACTTGATCCAAGTGTTTTTTGAATTATGTCCCTATTAAAGTAATGAATAAATAATTATGTCTCTTCAAAAGGGATATAATTGATCTGTGAAATTTTATATGCTAAATAGTTTAGGGACTCATCCTTACCTGGAGGTAAATTTATATCTTAGCTTTTACCACTATGTGGTAGTCTTATAACTACTTAAGTAAATACTTATCATGTTATACTTCCATCATATACATGTTATATATAGTAGTTGGAACCTTTAATATAAGTATATACTTTTTAGTAAATGTTTCAGTTTGACTGCTGGTTGGCACTAATTATTAAATTTAAAGATTACTTTGATTAAGTAGGGCATGACTTCTTAAAGGGTTTTCTCTTAAACTCTTAGTAGACACTTTAGATGGATTAGTTAGTGTAAGCTGCCAAATTTAGGGGTATGAATACCAAGCAGGATGCAACTCCTATATACTCTATTTCGCTATATGATAATTATACCAAGGATACAAATAGTCACAGTTTCATATATTAGCTTCAAGATCTTTTTATTTCAGTAATTGAGTCCTATCATTATAGAACAACTTTTGGTAATTATTATGCTTCAACCAGATGATCATTGCATCACAATACCTTTTCTGAAGATTACAATCTCAACACATATTGAATCAGCATATGAAATGACTTCATATAAGAAACAGCATATAACAGATTATGGTACCAGATACTATATAGGTTCTATTCAATCATCTTTACCTGGGATTGAACTGATATTTTGTGATCTGATCTGTGAAATGTTAACCATTACACTATAGACCCAAGGTCTTGTAATATTAATTACTATTAAATAATAATTTATTATAATTAATATAAGAAAAACAATCTATAATAATTAAAAATCAATTATATTTTTTTAAAAAAATTTTCTTATTATTGAATTATAAAATACAAATTAAATAATTATTTCTTAAATAATGTTAAAAAAATATTAGTTCAAAAACTTTTGTAACAAATTGTATATACAGTAATTTGTTTGTTTTTTCAGATCAAATGACAATATATTTTACATAAATACAGTAATTATTGAAAATGATGCAAATCATTTAAAATATAGTTATTATTATAAAAGTTTTTAAGATTATTATTATTTGAAATTATATATTTATGTATGTATAAATTTCCGCATTATCCTCGACAAAAAATATTATTATTTTACACACACCACACACAACCAATGAAAATGTACTTGATTTTGCGAATTCAATTATTATATTTCGTGTAACTATTCCGTTAAGCATAAAAGATAATGAGGCATCAGAAAATGTTTTTTTTTAAAAAAAAAAAAAATGCGATAAAAAAACGTAAGCCACTTTTAACTTTGACAAATGTGGCGTCATTCATAAAGATTTAAGGGAAAAGAAAGGCATCCTAAATACCTTAATGATCGCGTATATAGAATCAAGCACAAGGAGAGGGAAGAAAAATCAATCACGGATCCATTGGCCGTCATTTTATTTTCTTTGTTGAGTGTGCTTCTTTGTTTACGGTGAAAACTGGAATAATGATGTGTGGCTTTGAGACCACATGCGGAAAGCATTCTTCGGTGGTCATTTTCTCTCTCATATCACAATTATTCAATACGTATCTGCTGTCAGGTAATGAAACAGGTATTGCGACAAGTTTGGAATTTTTGGTTAGAGTGCTGCAACAACAAAAAGCAACACGGTCTGCTCTCGATAAACCGGGGATGGCGGTATTGATAAACCGGAAACAACAGATAAAATTGTATAAAATTGGATAGAATTGACAAACAGAATTCCGGTGGGTGTCCATTCTTTATCAAACAAGCAGTCTTTTTTTTTGCTCCCACCCCTGATTGTTTGCCCAAGTGTTTCACTTTCCTGTAAATCTCAAATTTTTTGACGTATGTACCACCACGACCCCGTACAAAACACAGAAATGAAAGGTGCCTACGAACGTATATATTTTTGTGCTACCAACGCGTAGTACGTGTTTTCGATGAGAAAAGTTCACTCGGGTACCCTAGTGACGTGTTAAGCTTGTCATCTTGTACCTAAACGCGTAATCTTGAGAGTGCAAAGAACGAAGAGCGATTCTTTAACACGAAATATCATATGTTTGAATCGAACCATTCAGATATTATGAAGAATAAAACAATGCGCACATGAACAATCACCAGAATTCCCTTTTAAAGTTTCAAAATCATGATAAAAAAAAAAAAAAGCTTTTTATTCGGTTTATTCATGCAACGCCTTTTCTTTAGGTGTGTAAAGATTTCCCTGACGTACAATAGGAATGTTACATTATCCTCGTAATCGTTCTCATTGGCTCACCAAATTTTTTTCAATATCAATCTGCATTATTTTGTATGATTTTTTATGTGACACAAAATTAATTTCCAATTTACCTATCGGCACATAACTCATCAACCGTATAAACTGTTATGTCTGTGCTCTTTCACCAAACTGTACACAATTATCACAGATCACAAAATTTTTGCCCCTTCAACTTTAAAAAAAATTTTTTTTTTTACATACCAAATGATTATTATTAGAACTGCCACAAATATTTATTCTATATCAAACTTCTCTTGGGAAGCCTTTTTCCTTACGGCAACTGAAGAATAATCATAGACTTGTTTCCTTTGGAACAATTTAGGACATAGATATATATATTTTTTTAATCATAATATTAATAAGTTCGCTTTATATACGGGAGCTGGTCACCCATTTAACCTTAGAGAACATTAAAAGTATATATACCAATCGACACAGCAACAGTTCCGAAAGGACATTCCCATGTTAATAATCATACCTTCAACGATACCATGACCGAGTATACTTCTTCAACACCAACCTCTCCTCGCGCCAAACATGCTACACGAGCTTACCGTGATTACACTTCGTCATTTGACGAGGCCGAGGAAAGTGACACCTATGAAAAAAGGTTTTTGGAAAACACTTCAAGTAGATGGAGGGCCAACAGTGTGAATTCTGCGTTCGGTTTGACCTTCGTACAAGGCAGGAGGTTCGAAATAAAAGAGGAAGACAGTAGTAACGGCGTGCCGAACTCGCGGATAAGACGTGGTCGAAATTGGGAAACCGACGACGAATTGTTTAAACCAACTTTTGTAAGTTTCTAAAAACTAACACTTTTTCCTTTCTTGTTGCATTGATGGTGTCGGCTGAAATGTTTGAAAATCGTTTTCGCGTTTTCACATGGTGTATTTTTAACGTTCGAAATATTTCATTAATGAAAACCATTTACTAGAGGAATTCGTGTCCAATATCACAGTCATCGTCACAGGTTCATCAAAACTCCAACAATAACAGTCCTGTGGATGAAGCATTAACCACCAGGTCATTGCTATATCTGCTTAACAAGGAACGCACGAAGAGGCGTGAATTACAGAAAGTACATGACGAATCACTCCAGGAATTCCGAAAAAGATATAATGAAGACATTCAAGCTCACGAATCTGATATTCAGACGTTGAAAAATGCGTTGGTTAGAGAGTCCAAGTTGAATGTTCAATTAAATAACCTTCTTCGCGAAGCTCAATCCAAATTTACCGAGGAGATGAAGGTGTGGACAACTAAGGTGGCTGAGATGGAATCCCAAGGAAAAGAATTGCAAAAGACATTTCTTGAAACAATGGATCAGTTAGAAAGGGAAGAGGAGGAAATACTGAGATTAAGGAAAGAAAATCAAGCATTGAGAGAACAATCGGGTAATTGTACCATGGACTCTTCGAGTTTGAGCAGAAGGAATCTCGAAGATGTTCACAAAGTTGGTTCTATGGAAGATCGAGATGATATTTCTGTTTCAACGGAGACCAAACACACGATGGAGTGTAATGAAATATCTGACACCGAATCCGTTGTGATTGATTCCAGGATTTCGGAATTAAAAGAACGCATTGCCGAATTAGAGAACGAACTCATTTCTACCAAAGAACAAAACCAAAAGTATAAATCTGCATTACAAGAGTCTGAAATTGAAAAGCAAACAGCTGTCAAGCAACTCGAGGAGAAACACGAAAAGCAAGTACGACTGCTTCGTGCCAACATCACCCAACAACAAAAGACCATAGGTGACCTGAATCAAGATCTACGTAAGGCGAGATACAACGAACATCAGAAACAACAGAAGCAACCGCACCAACTAATGCCGAGGCCTTCGTTGCTGTTGCAGCAAAAACCACTGGACGATGATGACGAAGATCGCCATCATCGCACGCTACAAAAACGTCGGGCTATTCTGGCCGAATTGACAGAGAATCCTTCGATAAAAGAACGAAAAAATAGCGTGACCAGTACCAATAGTGGTAGTGTTGAGAGCAACAGCATAAAAAGTGTAAGCATTGGAGGGAAGGACGGAAGAAAAAATAATGTGGTAGAGGATGGCGAAGAACATTCCGAAGTTTGCTCAGAGGAAGAAGATGATCAATCGTCATCTTTTTGTACTGGGAGCGAAAATTGGGTGCAAAGTCGTCTTGGAAGTGAAGAAGCGGCAAGCACCGTCGAACCTCGCCACAAAAGTTTTGAGAGATTAGTCCCTTCATTATCAGTGAGACATCCGCATCAACATCACATCTCCGATAATGAAGGAAATGAATTAGAGAACGAAGAGTACATGTTAGACGCCATCCTTTCGGATCGAGAGGATCGCTCTTTACCCTTGATTGGTCACTATTCAGCTGCCGAATTTACGGAAGACGAAGACTACTTTGATTATACCGACAGGGTAATTTCCGGTGGTGATTCGATTAGTAGAAGGCACAGTCTGACAGAAAAGTAAAAGGGGGACATCGCCACTGAATTTCATATTGCTCTAGATCGAGATGTTCATTTGACATTCTTTTATTCTAAAAAAAAAAAAAAAAAAAAAACAATGATTCACATTGTATATAAAATCGCAATACTCCGCGTGAATCCCATTCTTTTTCTTTTTTTTGTTTACATCTGTAGATCCTTTGATCTTGGTGGTTCTCTTTCATGGAAAATCATCTGATTTTCACTCATCATTTTGTTTTTTGCATTTATCACCATCTTTGTAAATAACACTCTTTTGCGACGCACAATGATTAACGGACGGCGCGATATATATATACATAGAAGGATTTTTTTATACATATACAAAAGAACATTAAAAAAAATTAGTCATTCAGAATGCAACAACATAAAAACAAGACCATAGTTACATTTTTACGTCTTCCGTTTATTGTATGTTTTCCTTATAATTCAATTGTAATGCAGTAGTTCCCTTCTTTTGATTAATTCCGAACTTTTTTTTGTATTTAAATCTCCAAAAAAAAGAATAATAAATAAAATTAAAAAAAACTCGAAAATGATTCAACCAACCAATTGCAATGACACACCCCTGAATAGTCTCTTATTTAAATTCTGGGGACGAAGCGTTTCCAGGGTTACTTAAAATGATTGTGTTGCCTACGTAATATCACTGACTGGTCGTGTCGAAGAGATCGTGTACAACCATTGTTTTTACTCTTCTGTAGACCGGTCTCCAACAGGTAATTATAATTAAAAATCGTCTTCTTAGGAAATTACTGTGCGATCTCCATTCCGTCAGAACTTCAGTCGAACCTCCCTCCCTTTCTCTTTCACTCGTCCCCTTATTCACTCCGTCTCCTCTCCTTTCCTTATTCTACCGTAGGTTCATCACAACAATTATGTTCTATCACGAACGCCATCGAAGACACACGACTTTTTCTTTTCGGTTGACGTCATTCCCGAAATTGTTTAAAAACATTACAATTTTATTCTTGATATTAATCTTTATTTACATATCTATACCGCTGCTGAGAGATCTCTCCTTTCCTTTCTCACGGTCACCTAAAATAGAGCGTAATAATAATGATACACATATAGCATTTGTAGTCGATGGAGAGACACACACAAATCATTTGCAATATATTTATTGTCAACTCTCAAAGTTGGAAAAAGCCTTTGTACATATAATAACAACTGGCAAAAAACGTGGTTTGAGTGGGAAGAAATTGTCAAAGGAGAACGCACAAGAGTCGAATTGCAATGTATTGATACATGATTTGGAAACTTTGGCCATAAGTTCAGAGAGGGATGGCATTCTGACAAAAGTTTCCCTTGGAATGGTTCAAATTCTAGATCAAATTCAACCTGATATCTTGATATACGTTCGGGAGCTAGAGATTGATGCAATTCGCGGGATCAAAGCTGCCATGATGGCGCCCCAAAGAGACGGTGGTGTTACTGAAATTGTCATACCTTTGAAAGAAGTGGAATACTTGATGTGGTTAGCGGATTTGCCGATTGAGGCGCTTAAACGTAAGTACACGCGCTAGATATTTACATGGTTTTTTCATTAGTCGTATGTCGATTGAAGAGCTGAAAGGAGGGATCGCTGATAATAAATTCATTTACTATCAAACATTATAGATTGGAATACGCCGAAAATCCAATTGCAAGTTATCACACAGGATCGACCGGATTCTTTGGCACGTCTTATTAGATCGCTTAATTCATCATACTATTTTGGTGATAGCACGCCCCTGACGATCAACATGGATCGGAAAGCAGACCCCGTCACAATTGAGTATTGTAAAACGCTTAGATGGAATAATGGCCGAAAGAATGTTCGTCATCGCATAGTTCAGGGTGGATTAATGGCGGCTGTTGTCGAATCTTATTATCCGGTTGATGATAACGACTATGCAATACTGCTTGAAGACGACGTGGAACTTTCACCGTTCTACTATAGTTGGACAAAGTATAGCATCTTGAAATATAGATACGGAACTAATCGCACTCTGGTCGGAAGAATGTACGGTGTCAGTCTTTATAGCACTAGGGTTAGCGAGTTGCATTTAACCGGACGACAACCGTTCAATCCCTCATCATCCTTTGAGGGTACAAACTATCCTTCATATTCACCATATCTCGGTCAAGTTCCTTGTAGTTGGGGTGCCGCATTCTTTCCTGAAGTTTGGAGAGAATTCCACCGTTATTTTATCGCGAGATTAGAAGATTGGAATGGTCTAAGGGTGCAAAACATTACAGTTCCAGAGAGTCGCTCAAACAAATGGAGTAATTCCTGGAAACGATTTTTCATAGAGCTCGTCTATCTTCGTGGCTATGTGATGCTCTATCCAAATTACGAAAAATTTCAAAGTCTCTCCACTAATCATGCTGAAGTAGGAGCTCATATTCATTTTAGCAACAAAAAATCTCACGTCAATGATATTTTTCATGTACCTTTGATGAAAAAAAATGATTTGTTGCGAGGGTTACCCGGCGGTAAACTACCGGAATATAGTGACCTGCCGACAATGGATTTGTTAGGAAACTTGGTTCCCGGAGGGGAGCTTGTTCAAAGAGGACGTTCTTTGCACCACGAGATTTCACAATGTCCACCTGGTGAATATGACGAGCCCATCTATGACCCTCAAGATCTATTATGCATAGACGAGGAGGCAAGGCAGGCAGCTATGAACTCGCGATTACGAAAGGAAGTCAAGAAGTCTCGGTTAACGGCGGCGGTGCAGCTGCTTGTCAAAAGCCGCGGTAACGTTACAGATGATCAACTATTGGAATTGTTGAATAATACTTTGAGAATTTACCACGGTGATGAAAATTTGCCGCGATGATCAACTCGACATCATTACCGAACTCTACACCATCCTTAATTTCTATACAGAAAGGAATTCTAGAGTTCGCGAGAATCTGTAGAAGTTTATGTTTTTCAATATGGTGATGATGAAAACTCGAAGAGTTTGGTCACAACTTTCATAATTAAAAATACCTTTAGTGTTTTTCTGGATTTTGTTTCGAAAGGTGGTTAATTGGAATTCAAAATACACATGAGAAAGTTGATCTTGTAGTATGCCATTAAATTGTATCCCAAAAATACAAGATTGCATTCAGTGGACACTGATAACGTTGAGATTATTGATTTGTACTCTTTATTAACAGTTTATCTCCAATTTGATTTGCGTAATGATATATTGCAAGGGTGTATTCCTCTAACATCGCGAGGTTTGTTCTTCCCTCACCACTGAATAAAATCAATCGACGATGAACTCACTTGGCAAAAAAAATTATCATTGTAAGTAAGCATTTCTCTTCCCATAACTCGAATGACTCGCACAAGATTTTAATAAACTGTTTTTTCGTATTTCAACAAGGTTGGAGGATTCCTGGGTAAAATTGCACCAAAAATGGTTGACCATAGATGAGCGATTCGATCCAAACCAATATGAACTAATATCAGATATTATACACTAATAATTTAATTTGCCAATAATATAATCATGCCATTCTAGCCATGCATCTCATCTCTCCTATTAACCATTATCAATTGTTGTTAAAAGTTGTGTTTCGCATTACTCCGGTGGTTGAACTCGGAATAACATTTTCGTGTCCATATTTGGTTAACGTAACGTTTTTGCAAACTTTTCTTCTGGTTAGTCCATTGTATAACTCCATTATTGTAGATCAATTATTAGTAATGAAACTAATGACGTCGTTATCCTATACCCTAGATTGCTATATTCTAGAAAATATAGTCTGCATGCATGAATACATACATCAGTTTATCCACCGACAATCTATTAAAGATGCGAAATATTGTAATCTTTGGAGGCTCTTCACATCCGAATTTAGCAGAACAAATTGCTTCTCGCTTGGGCATACAGCTTGGAAAAGTAAAACTGTCAAAGTTTTCAAACCAAGAAACAAACGTTGAAATCCATGAAAGCGTTAGAGAAAAAGATGTCTACATTATACAATCGGGTTGCGGTCATGTAAATGATAATTTTATGGAACTTTTGATCATGGTCTCTGCGTGCAAGATTGCATCTGCCAAGAAGGTGACAGCTGTAATACCTTGTTTCCCGTACGCAAGACAACCCGATGTTCCTTATAAGAAAAACGGTGCACCATTATCACGGTTCCCTCGAAATGCATTTATGGGTTATGTTCACAACGCACCTTCTGGAGATTCAACGCCACCAACACCTGCGAGCGATATCAAGGATCCATTTATTGTAACGGAGCAAAATTCTGGATCGTTCGATGGTAGTTCGCCGCGGTCTCCGGCCTCCCCCACCCTTGGTCGTGGTACTGGGTACAGACATTGGATTGCTCGGTCTGGAACGCTCATCGCAAATCTTTTAACGTGCGCAGGTGGATATTGTAAACTTCTGATATACGAGTATTTGTATAAAGTGAACATTTAACATTTATTTATTTATTCAATTCATTCTACATTATATGAACAGGGGCTGATCACATCATAACTATGGATCTTCACGATCCCCAGTTTCAAGGATTTTTTGATATTCCCGTTGATAACTTGCACGGACAACCTCTCGTGGTTAAATACATAAAACAGAATTTTCCAAATTGGGAACAAGCGGTAATTGTCTCCCCAGATGCTGGTGGTGCCAAAAGGTATGTTTATTATGAATCGCCTCGATGTGCTGAGCACGAGAGATCGTGGTATGTCGGTGATAAATTATTATGTTATTTATCCTCTCATTACTATTTTTAATTAGAGCAACTGCCGTTGCCGATAAACTTCGCATGGATTTTGCTCTCATTCATAAAGAACGTCGATCTCAAATTCCACCACACAAATCAGATACGATGCTCGTAGGTGAAGTTAAGGACAAAGTTTGCATCCTTATTGATGATATTGCGGACACGTCTTTCACTATTACTAAAGCGGCCAAGGTTCTTCGTGAAAACGGTGCGAATAAAATATACGCAATTATAACTCACGGAATTATGAGCGGCGATGCAATCCAGAGAATACAGGAAAGTGTCATCGATCAGGTCATTGTGAGTGATAGTGTTCCTCAAGAAGAACATTTGGAAAAATGTTCAAAAATAAAAGTGTTTCACATCGCTCCAATGTTTGCGGAAGCAATAAGGAGAATGCATAATGGAGAAAGTGTCAGTGCTTTATTTGGAATAATGGAAATGCTATGAATACATAAAATCTAGGTTGTGTAATTTACTTTATATTTTTTAAAAATAAGAATGTATTGGAATTCAATGATATTTTGCGTCTCTTCACTATAGTTGTTCTCGGTTTATTATCTTGAGTTGATTCTTCGAATTTGTGATGTTTCATCTTTGCATTCTATTTGATTTTTATCACGAGAATATTATTAGATAAATCAAAAAAAGTTTGTTTAACCATTGTCTCGTTGGTGTAGTTGGTTATCACGTCTGTCTAACACACAGACGGTCGTCAGTTCGAATCTGACACGAGACATTTCAATGATTCTTTTTTTTTTTTTAGGGTACACTTGACTATAATACTTTTTTTTTTAGGGTACATTTGGTTTATAAAATTAATAATATTAGATTAGATAAAATCATGATATACTGTATTTATTATTATTTTATTTATTAATGTAAATTTGTTATTTTGTTAATTATTATTTTAAAATAAGAAAGTAGTATTTATTTATTTTATATACAAGATATATATTTGTAAAAAAAAACAAGATCTTTGATAAAAAACATACAATAAGTTAAATATTAACTTATTTTATTACAATTATTTAATTAATATATCAAAAAAGATTTAAAATCAATAACATTAAATAATATTAAATAACTATACAATTTTATTTAAAATCTTTTTGAAAAGAAAATTTGTAATTGTATTAAAGATTTTATAAAATGATAATAAAAAAAGAAAATATTTTATTTAATATATTTTGTTTTTTTGATTTCTTGTTATTTGTTATTAAAACTTAGTTATATAAATATTTGAATATAAAATTATAAGTTTAATAATTAAAATTATTGTTAATTTATTTGTTGATTTATTTTATAATATTAATTAAATTTTTCTTTATTAATTTTAATATTATATACAGTATAAATTATAATTATTTGAAATTTTTTTGATTTTATATTTTATTTTATAATTAAATTATTTAATTATTTTTTAATTATTTTTTAAAACCTAAGAATAAAATAATATAAATTTTATTTAAAAATTTTTATTTTTTAAAATTTTAAATAATATATAAAAATTAAAAATTATATGGATAATTATTTTTAAAAGTGAACCAAAATTTAAGATATATAGTATATTTATTACTCTGATAATATAATCCTGAATTTTAAACATATAAATCATATGATATTAATTAATCATATGATTTTTTTGTCACAAATTTATTGATTTAAATTTCTGAATTTAAAATTTTTAAAATAATTAAAATAATTATTTTTTTTTCCCTCTAATTAAACTGCTATTAATGTGTTTATTAATTCATTTTGAAAAACAATAATACCATATATGGCATTATACATAGCTAAATTATCTATTATAACAGAACATTCATCAACAAGTTTCAGATTTGTACATAATCCTTGAATCCTTAATACCAAGATCACCATATTCCACATAATCTAGCTATTCATTAACTATTTCGTTATAAGAGAATAAGTTCATTAAGCTATTATTATATGATACTAACTATATTAGACTTTTCAAATCCTAACTCTCTAGATATGATTGTGGAGAATAATAAAATTGCTTCTTCCTAAAGTTGAATACCTTTGATCTTCACTTCAAGAGATCAATGCCAGTCTATATTTAAACTGTTACTCCAACACAATCTTATTATCCTAAGAAAAAAAAATTTTTATTTTTCTAAGAAATAAAGGAGTGATAAAGGGAAGGGAAAAGTTTATGCTGATAAATAAAAACTCATCTAAACCAATCACCAATTTAATAAGAACCTTCTTTGGTCTTAAAGAGAAAAGAAACCACATCAAAAGGGAAGGGGGAGGACTTCAAGCCACTTCTTATCAAAAGGATATCTCAACGTCTTGCTCTTTCGCTATTATCCAATTACATCATTGGTTATAGTGTGGTATGACATGAAACACATGGGAATATATGTTTTGTTTAATTTTCTTTTACGTGTCGATCAATCAGTTCCAAAATTTTAACCTATCACCAATCAGAGATTCTGGCATAACAAAAAATTCAGGATCAAACTGAGGTAAGCAAAATTTCTCAAAAAAAATCCAAAAAAATTACCATGCTTGAAAGTACTATCACCATATGTATGACTGGTAAAGAAAGATCATACACATGTATAGATAGGTTTCTATTAGCTTATCCACCTGCCTTATAGTAAGGTGTAACACTTATGATAGACCCAAGGTTCTTATGGTGCTTGGAAAATACATTTGCTTGATAAACCCAACTAGCTTATCTATCTGCCTTTAGACTGAAGGTTGTTTACTTATGATGGATCCAAGATTCTTATGGAACTTGGGAAATGCATTTACTAATGATTCACTTTCTGAAGTTCCAGACCTAGAGAGAATATAGTGGAGGGTGTTTTTTCGATAGGTTTTTTTTTTCCAGTAAGGTGTTTTTGCCATAAACCAAATAGGTAAAGTTTTGTTTATTTTGTCGTTGAAACATCCAAAGTTTTTAGAAGAAGGAAAAGTAAATAAATAAGAAAGGCACTGACCTTCAGGAAATAATATTTTTAAAGAGAGTATATAGACTTTATTATCAAAAATAAAGAAATATTTTTGAGAACGTTTGTTTTTTGGGTTGGCAAAGGGATCAGCAAAAAAAGTTATAAATAATTAAAATAATTATATCTTTATTAATATATAATATTATTTAATATATAATATTATTTAATATATAATATTATTTAATATATAAATATTTATTTTGAAGCTTATGTCAAGAACTTTCATATAAAAAAATGTTAATCTGTAATAATTTGGATCCTTAACCTGTTACATGACTTTGGATACATATTATGATCATCAAGGGTACCGATCATCCAAACCATATGGGTTTCGCAAGGATAAATAATATTATTAATAGTGTTTATCTCAATATTACCATATGTGATTGACAAGGGGTTATGGATATATTAATTTGGTATATAAGGAATTTATTTACTATTTCTTTTCCATTTATTTTATTATGTTTATATTTACTATATAGTTATACATATGTCTTCTGGAAGGTTAAGCCTTATATAGATATATATATAATATCTTATGTATTTTATTTTATTTATTTATTTGAAAAAGATTGTAACATTGAAATATATTTAAGGATGCTTTTTTGATCTTGAAATAAAGTAACTAATAATTTTATAACCATAAAATTATTCTATTTACACCTAAAAGTCTCTAATAAAGAAATTTTATTTTTGATTTATACATCTGATAGCAGCGATTGTTCTATCATTATATATCTTTTTCACACTTTCCAAGGCTCACACATATACCTTAAGGAAAACTTTATTACTTTGCCTACAAAATGTCTAGGAATACTAGTACTGGTTCAGAGGGGTTACTAAAAATTGGGTCGATGAATATCACCTTTGTAGTAATTCACAATTATCTGTATTAAATATGTACC
>CAJVPV010002277.1:0-13430 GCA_910591835.1 Acaulospora morrowiae
GTTTAAAACCACTCTCTCAACAGGGTCGAGCTTTTCTATTTTCATATCGATCAAGCTAAGTCACTAATTATTATACCTGAAAAATAATGATTTTTAATACTTAAAGACACTGGATCATTTTTTATGTGTCAAGACACTAGCTCCACTATAATTATATACCCGACTTACTATTCGCATCTGAATACCAACCAACAATATCGAGAGAGGGGTTTTTACTCTGCAAGGTTATGATCGCATTTGTGCTGATTTTTTCACAATCCTCAATGTTAAGCTTTTGAAGATTACACAAATTCGATATTGCATTGATAGATATATCAGTGATGTTGCAACCCTCGAGATTAAGCTTTTCTATTTTTAAACATGAGCGTGATATTATACAAATAGATTCATCAGTTATATGGCGCCAAGAAATATCGAGGGATTGAAGTTTAGGACATGAATCTGCAATCATCTTTACAGATATATCAGAAATAGATCTATTATTTGTGTCACATGCGAAAGAAAGCGTAAAAATGTTTGGATGTGATTTTGCGATCGCACAAATTCCATTATCTGTTATTTTTTTACACATAATCAGGTAAAGGTGCTGAAGTTTAGGGCAGGAGCATGCAATCTGATTCAATGAAGCATCAGTGATTTTACGACTTCCTATTTTGAGATATTCTAAATTAGGGCACATATGAGCAATATTAATTATCGACATATCGCTAATGTATTTAGAAAAACCTGTACGGAGATGAGTTAAATTCGAGCATGAATATGCAATTTCCTTCAATACCGTATCAGATATTTTTATGGAATTAAATATCAACTTCTGGAGGTTTGAACCTGAATGAGCTATTGTACGTAAAGTTGTATCTTTCATATTGTTTGGTTTACAACCCGTTTGGTTTTTAAAATTATATAGAATATTAAGAGAAAGAAAAGTATGGTTTCGTACAATTTTACCGAAGACTTTATCAGATAGACCCCGACAGTTTTTGATTTCCAGATGACGTAAATTAACGCACGATCTAGTAATTTCATATAATACATCACTAGAGATTTTACAGTTGGAAATATGAAGTCGAAATATATATGGAGCATAAGGTCTCTGTCCCATGTATGCTACCTTCTCAAATTTTTTCAATTGTGGGCAAGATCTATTTGTATCACCACCACGAAATTCAACTTCTCTCCATAAAATCGGGGCTCCATTTCTATACCACATCCGACTAACGAATAAGCTCGGATATAGCGCACTATCATCAGTAAGGTAATAGAAAATTTCAGTTAAAATTTCAGGGAGATATAGAGGATGTAATTTAATGTATGACATGGGTGCTTATATTTGCGAATTTATTCTTTATGCGATAAATAACCTTTCTTTTGCAATTTGCTTTTTATGTATGGGAATAAATCAGCACCATACGGTATTTCAATAAGATCTATACCTTGCTCCTTGCATGACGCTCATCGGTATGGTGGAAACAAACTGGACACCATTCGAATTTATCCTTCTGGGTTTTATAAGGTGCTTCCCATTGATGTTTTCCGTTTTCACAGGACCAAAGATATACATCGAACCCATTTATATAACCAGTTTTACCAAGACATTTTCCGCCACGCTTTTCGGCAAATTGTTGAGCCTTGGCCATTTTATTAACAACGCAAATGAAATTAACAGACCTGAAACGAGTATTTTCTTCCAATATACTCTGGGGCGGATACTGAAGTTTTTCTAGATCTACACGCATCAGCTCCTCAAATACAAATGCCCGCTTTGGAGGATATTCATTATCATCGCTGCCAAGATAATATAAAACTGGTTCATTTTTCATTACCACGATTTTGCGGATTTTATGTAAAGAAGGGCTCCAAATTTCATCCGTTGCACGCCTTTGATTTTCCATACCCCCTTCCCATTCCGCATTAGCGAGTAAGTAACGAACGGTATCCCCCTTTTTTAATTTTTCTTCGTCTTTACCAACTGAACGTTTGTATTTTGTAGATGGTCTAGACTCTACCCTATCCAATCTAATCGCCTTCACAGGCGCTAATCCCCATTTTTTGATCCTGGCGCTCGTATAAGTCGTGTTGGATAATTATTCAGGTATTCAAGAACTTTTGGTAAATGCTTAACCCATGCCCTTATTAATTTAGGATTTCTGGATATAGTTTCAACGGCGGATTGGACTTTGTACAGCATCTCTGCTAATGTCTTACAAAACCTGTCTAGGATTGCAAGACCTCGATGAGAATACGGGCCTATAACTCGGATTGTAACATTATGTGCTTCCATTATTTTTGAAGTTTCACCCATAAATTCTCTACCGCCATCGCATTGTAATAAATCAGGCCAGGTAAGAGGGATGTTCGAATTATTATAGACTTTCTTAAACACTTTTGCAACTTCTGAACTGTTCTTTGATGTCAATGGAACAACCCATTTAAAACGAGATGAGACGTCTATAATAGTAAGTGCCCATTTATATGTCTTTTTATTAATGGTATCATTTGTAAGGCGCAACAAATCACACATATGTATGCAGTTTGGATGTGAAATTTTTTCATAACTAACCCGTGGAGTATCTTTTGGTGACAGGGCATACTTTTGCCATTCATTCTGGTTATGTAACCATTCACGAACTTTTTTATATGGGAATTTATATCCTTCTTTTTTACATGCGTCTCTTAAAGCTTTTACGTTGGAATGATAACCAGTAGGTTGGTAAAAAAGCATGCCCAGAACAATTTGCAATTCCTCGTCTGGATCGATTCTAATAATAGGCTTGCTCAATCTATGCGAAGCATGGTCTAAGGACCTACTCATTTTTGATATTACTTATTATAGCAAAGTCAAGAGATAAGATAGTATAATATGCCATAAAAAATAGAGACAGAGTCTCATTACTTCATAATAACCATGGCATTTCATAGACCCCAACCCCCCAATCGATCAACTCATAGATTAGCTACAGATAAAGAATTCGAGTTAGAGCAAATTAACCAAGAACTCCAGGAGATATTACAATCAGAGGTAGCCATTAACAAATCGAATAAGAAATACATAAATGAGTTAGAGCGTAAATATATCAGATATGAGAAAGAAATCCAATCTCTCAATAAAGAACTGGAATGGCTTGAGAATGCTTTGGAGGAAGAAAAGAATGATTGGAGATTGGAGATATCATTCCTTAAAAAAAGCTTATATCAAGCTAAAAAAGAAATCAGAGATAAGGTATCCTATATCGATAATATAGAGAAGCAATTACAAGAATCGAAAGAGTGGGTTCAAAATCTAAGGTATAGATTCAAAGTTATTTCTTTCCAGAGAAGCTCTTTAAGTTTATATAATTCAGAAGAGAAAGATATAGATATGGCATATATAGATCCTTTCGCAAATATCACTAGGGGGTTAAATCGACTTGAAAATCATTTCAGAGGGCATGGTACATCATTAAATAATCCAGTTAATATTGTCCAAGGTATGTATGGTACTTTAAATACTATTTGAGCTAATTATCAAAGATTAGATCAGGATGTAGAAAATATTGCAAATCAACAAGATGACAGAGATAATCAAATAGTCCAGTTGCAGCATAATGTTAATGGCTATAGATAGCAAAATATTATTTTATAAAATCAAGTTAATCAGTTGATTTAAAATAATTTTCAGAACCAAGTCAATCAAATTACTTAAAAACGAGATAACTTACAATATCAAGTTAACCATCTTACTCAAGAATGTGACAATTTTCAGAATGATCTTACTTTAATGACAACAGCTTATAATAATAAACAAGGGGAGCGTTATCACTGGTAAAGAATTGTCCAAAAAATAAAAAATGGAATGCAAACATGTATTGATACTTTATTACTGGATAAGTTTGTACTTATTTTTAAACTTCAGAGATGCCAAAGATATAATAAAGAATTACAACAAAAATATAATATGCAAGGACATTTATGGCATAATGTAAGCTTGATATGAAATGAACAGTTTAAACTTAAACATATTCTTGAAATTATTTATAAGGCATTTATTTATCACTTAAAACAGGAGCTATAATAATATTGGGCTGATAAAGAATTATTAGAATATAATTGAGATTGGTTCTTTGATAGATATTATAATAAATTCAAGGATCAGAAGGCAAGTTATATTAAGTGAAAAAATAGGAAGTATAATTTATAGCAATTAATTTTAAATTTGAATCAACAAATTTTTATGCTTCAGAATAATCTACCTATAAATAACCAATATAGAGAAATAGTAGGATATGCATCACCCCTATTTTATGGAAAAGCTGAAGAAGATCCTGAAGAATAGATTAGAGATTTTAGACATACTGTGAAGCATTTGGGCTTGATCCACTTGCAAATGCTTGAACCAGGATAAGGATTTATAGATTTTTTGAGATTTGTATAAAAGATAATGCAAAAGATTGATATGAAACTAATCTCAGGAATAAAAATTGAAAATTGCAAAATATTAGTGATAATACTTACTTGGCTAATTTTGATGCTATCAATGGATTGGCCAACAATAATGCATTGCATACTATTAATACCAATCAGTTTTGAGGCAGAGCTCTTCAAATAAGAAATATAGTTCCAGCCGACAACAATACAATTGCTATATCATTGGTACTAGCATATACTGTTTTTGACGAAAATTAATTGATATCCAGTGATCAACCAACAAAATTAGCACCTAATGCTCCTAATGCTCCTAATGCTAATATAGGAGAAAATACTATAGCTCCAGGAATTCATATTGGACAGATACTATATTGGTTTAGAACTAATTATCCCACAATAATTGCTAAAAAATCAAAAGTAGTATTTCATAATATTACTCAAAGTATCAACCCTATAGATTATTTTTATGCAAAATTGAAAAGAATGATTGGTTTTGCCTATCCAGCACTTTTAGAATTAAATCAGGAAGAAATGGTTAAACAGCAATTCTTTCAGAATCTTTTTCCTAATAACAAAATAGAAGTAAAACATATTGGTCTCAAATATCCAATTTCCACTTTACTACCAAAATTAGAAGAAATTGAAGACAAAAGCTGAAATAATGTTAGGTCAATACGATTCCAATTCTTATCCAGTTATTTCTTATTCACAATTTATAGCTAATACAAAAGATTCTTATATAGCAAGTAATATAGGTATGAGTAAAGATGAAATGGAAAGCTTTATAAAATCTATAATGACATTTTCTCAATCTCAGCAAATATCTGTTCATCTGTTCAACAATCTCAACAAATTATATAATTAATCCTTCAATATAGATCACAACCTGCTGGAACATATCAAACTTTACAGGATAAGAATATTGGTAGATTAATACAATGGATTACTGGTGAAATTCCTAATTTTATTCTTGTTCCTAAGCCTTCTTTGCCTCCAAAACCAATAAAAAGGTAGTTAAAGTGGACTCTGATGAAGAACTGGCCAATTTAACACAAAAGCAGTTAAAATACATATTGCTAAAGCCATTAAAAAAGATGTTAAGAAATCGTTCAAACATATATGCTCAATTTACAATAGGACCAGGCATAATTCTCGCAAGTATATTCATAAAAAAAGCTCTAAGAATAAATCTAAAAAGAGTGGTAATATAAATAAGACTATTGTGGATTCTAATTTTAATTCAAATATAAACTCTTCTAATAGCAATTCTTCAGATAATAATTTTAATTCTGGAGAAACTTCATCTGAATCTGAATTTGAAGCTGAAGCTGATATAAATGTCAATATCACACATTTAAAAAAAAAGTAAAAAATAGTTCAAAAAACAAGTCATCTTCTAATAAGAGCAATTCAAATAAAACATCTTCTAAGAAGTCCAAATCTCATAAGATTAAACAAAAAGATGTTTCTATTTCCAGTAAAGCCCAAAATAAACTAACTCATATCTAAGAAACTTTCCTTCAAAAAATTGTATTAGATATACTTGAGAAAGCTTTATCTATGCATTGGTTAGAGAAGCTCAAATGGGAAATAGAAAATCATTCTATTCCAATATTACCAACCCAGGTATCAGAATCCAAGAAGTATAGAGAAACAGTTCTAAAAATATTAGAATCAGAGAAAGAAGAAGAGACTTTGAATGATCTTATAGAGATAGACTTTGTTATAAAGAAAGAATCTACTACAACTATTGCAACTATACCATGTAAAATTAAATGTCTAAAAATTCCAGCAATGACATTAGATTTGGCTGCCCAACCTGCAATTATAACAGATGATATTGTTAAATATATAGATGGAAAAATTGATAAATCAGAGATATATAATCTTAGTGGTATTGCTACAGTTCCAACTGAATCTATTGGTATCATCTGTAATTTATCAATAACATTCTCTTCAGGTTTTACTATATATGAAGATTTTGTAGTTGTAAAATATAAAAAGCTGATATTAATATTTTCAAATTTACTTCTCAAAAAATACAAATGTGCTATAGATTGGATTAAAGATGAGTTAAAAATTCCTTTTAATAGAAAGAATCATATCATTCCTGTAACTATGTATAATGTCAAGAACAAACTCAAAGTAAATTGTACTATTGTATCTCAAGATAATAAGTCTTCGGTATCTGATCAAATTTTTCAAGAGGTGGAATGTGATGAGAATAAGAATGTACCATTTGAAAAATAGTGTATTTCTGTGAACATTAACTTATTGCAAAGCAATGGAGCTTTGCTTCTAGATTCTACAATATTAAAAAAAAATAAGTAAATTTGAGAGGACTATCAAAATTATTACTGAACTTAATATTTGTAACAGACTTTTATAATCAAAATATGAAACTATGAATAAAAAGAAAACTGATTAAGAATTGCTGGAAGAAGATATAAAGTGACTATTTAATATATAATCTAAACCTTTTATTTGCTTCTCTCCTTTATTTAATATTTGTTTGAGTTGGATATTACTAATAATAGAAAAATCAGAAACTTGAATAGATTTGGGTTTTGATCACCTCTTTTTTATCTATTAATTTGAAGTTTTAACTAAAGTATGTAGGTTCGAAGAGCCATGATTCAAAGAAGAAACAGAGTCTTGAATCTTTGATTCATTGCCCATTGGCCTGATCTGTAATAAAGATATATAGTTATCTTCTAATTGATTATTTATTGTGAAGCAATGATCCTTCGGATCTAGAGATACAGATATTATTTCGAGAGAAATTATATTTTGTGCCTGAGATGAATAAGAATCTATTATTTGCTATTTATATTCCTGATTCTTAATATATTCTTTGGCTCAAGAAACAGATATACAATATTTTTTTGCCATTGTATTTATGGCATCAAGTACCCTATCAAATGATGTTTTAATGTCTTTGATGAAATCATTTAATAAATATCTTGCATTAGCACTATAATATTCTTTATAAATACAACCTATATCAAAATATTTTTATTTATGAACTATTAAAAAAATAAAAAAATATTTCAAAACATTTTGCTATAACTTGATATATATTGATATGTTTTGAAATATTTCAAAATATTTGTATATGTTTCAAAATATTTAATTTTTTTTTTAATATATGTAAACATTTGTATTAATTATTTATCATATCTATGAATTTCTATATAACATAAATATATGTATGTGATATATAATGTTTTCTAGTTAAAATCAATATTGCATCTTGCATACCTCTACTATTTACTATCTCACAAATTACTTCAGGTGGAAGGTATGTTTTATTTAATCAAAATCTTTTAGACAATTTCTAATAATCAGAAATTTATAATTTATCTTATTTTATTACATATAGTTTAATCAAAATATGCCAATACACAAGATAAAGAATCTTATATTGTAAAAGTTATATCTGGATTAAATTCTCGTAATAAAAAATTACAAGACAGGTATATAAAGCAAGAGCAAAATTTTGATCATAAATGGAGAAGTTGGGAACAGGAAAGAAAAAATAGAGTCAAAAACTAGGTGGTTCCAATGCTATGATTTAGAAATTACATACTCATGATCTCAAACTCATTGATAAAATTAGATATTTACAGATTGAAAATGCTAATAAAGACATTTCTCTTGTGAAGTCCAAAACTGAAAATAATATAAAATCCAAGAAAATTAAATCACTTGAGTCTATAATCAAGATATTGAAAGGTAAGTTGTCTTCAGCCCAGAAAGATATGATTTTGATTCAAAATAACTTATTGAAAAAAAAGAAACTAAAATTACATTACTTAAATCTAAAATAGTTGAAGTAGAACATAAGTTAGCTTCAAAAGTTAGTGAACTTGAATATCTAAAATTGAAGGCTATATCAAACTTCATACTTGGTAGAGATAATGAAAAAAATATACAAGGCAGTGAACAGACTTTCCTATTGAATTCTGATGAAATAACTGTGATTAATGAATCTAATAATCTTAGTAAATATTTAGTATGTAGAAAAAATATGGATTCAATAGAAAAAATTAATAGTGAGATTATTGAACTATCAAAAAATAATACTGAGATTAACCCCAAGATAAGTGATAAAATTTGCATTAGTAAGAATAATATATCTTCTTTGATTAAATCGAATATCCAGATAAGATCTGGTTCCAAGGCTTTGCCTCTCTCTGTTATGACAAGTACTTTAATGTCACTGCTATTAGCATATATTTTTCTTGTTCTATTAATTATTGCAGTTGTATGGATTGTAAGACACATATGGAATATAGATAGACTCGAAGTACCATTGCTTCGCAATAAAAAGACAATTGGCTATGGAATATGTGGATTGGATAACAGGCTGTCTATTTGAACTTGGATATTATTTATGTACAAAAAAAAAATATTATTTATATTATACAAGTATCTTAGTAGATTGTGATGATTTTAGCTAAGAATACTTAACAATATAGGTCAATGATATCATCGATATCTGATGAGTCATCTTTTTTATTGCCATATATAATTGATAATACTTGAAGCCGAATAATTTCAAGGCCAACTATCCTATGCCATATATTCCAGAAATCTATTAATTCTTGACACTTTGATTTCAAATCATATAGAAGTATATATTGTTCCAGAATTGTAATTTTGGATTTGCATTTTTGCACCTGTGTAATTAAATCATAAATCACATTTCTATATTCTATATTAAGCTTAAACAATTTTGAAAGTAGATCCAATAATTTTGAATGAATAGAATCTGCAATTTTATCTAATGCATTAAGATAATTATTATATCTAGTAAAGATGTCTGAAGGCCTGGTTATGTCAGCTTTACTAATACCAGGACATATTTTTTTGGCATGAGTAGTAGTATTTTTCCATAAATGGGAAATAATAGTTTCATTTTTTTTCAGCACATCACATAAGTTTTAATATAATTTTTGAGCCATTTTTTAGCTGAGTTCTGTGACTCTTCATCTTTAATTTTTGTTATTTCATCTTCATCTAGACTCAGAGAGTCATTGCTTTGCAATAAATCCTTAACAATTTTTAATTCTTCTCCTTGGATTTCTTTTTGCAATCCAAGACTTTTGAGAGAGATTCAGATAATGGTTGATATTTATCATCATAGTTTATAAAATGGACACAGAGACCAAATAAACTTTCAATATAATAATCAATATTTATTTTCTTGTTGAACCTTTTTACCACATCTGGATATTCTATACAGTCTCCTTTTTGTTGTGATATTTTTTTCCCACTGTTATCATAAATCTCTTTAGATACTATTATAATGTAACTAAATTGTTCACCAGGTTTGAAGACTTTATATAAATATTCATTAGTGGATAAATCCTTCTTTATAAGCTATTGATTTTTCAATACTTCATGAGAATACTTAGCCTCCATTCATAAAACAAACTGCTCTACAGAAATATTTCTCCACTTATCTTTCTTTTTAGGCCTCCATATATATATCTGAATAAATTTATTATAATTTAACTTGGAAAGTTTTTCTATATTTTTCCAAAGAACTTTTTCAACAATCTGATGAATCATTTCCCTATTATCTACTTTCAAAGTTTTATTCATAATTTCCTTACCTATACCATGGAAGAGCTTAGATTGACCTCTTTTTATGATATCCACTCTTTTAATGAAAAGCTTACCTGGATTGAAATTTGATTTCTTTTTATGCTCAAGACCATAATATTTTTTCTTTCCTATAAATACTATAGGAAATAAAACCTCTTTATATGCCATATTAAGATAAGATGTTCTATTGTCTTTTTCAAGTTCAGTATTTACTTCATTACAGAGGTTTGCTATTACTTTTATAGATATTTTTATCATTTTCTTCCAGTACTTTTCTTGTGAGAGTTGATCTAATTTATATTTTCAATCATATTTCTGGAAACACTCTTCTGGGTATATGAGATATAAAGAATCAGTATTCTTATATTTGACACCGAACTCTTTATCTTCAACAAATTTTTTAACAAATTTAATATTACACTGTCCAGCAGGTAACCCCACCTGCTAGCTGAAATTGATGGAATGGGAAGAGGTTATTACCCGTTTCACCATAAAAGATATTCATATATAGGGCTCTGAAAAGTATTGAACTGATATCGAAATGGTATCAAAATAGTATCGATCTATAGTAAAATTTAATATATGGGTTGTGACCTACTCATATAAATTTATAGTAAATTAAATATTGAACTGGTATTGAACTGGTATCGAAGTGATATCGTTAGGAGCCCTATTCATATATAATTTTATCACCTTTTGTTTTAAGTCTAAACAAATATATTTAAAACTTTTCTTATCCAATTCATTAAAGCATTCTTTTATTCCCTTTCATTTATTAAATAAATTTTCCAATACCCTAGCATATAAACTCTTTTCTTCAGGTATATTGTTGTGGCAAATAGACCAAGCTTCTATAGTTTAATCATTGAATAGAAACTCAATCTTGTGAAGCTTCTTTCCATCACAAAGTATATCTATAGCTTCTTTGTAAGATAGTATGATTTTATCTAGTGAAAGGTTGTATGTTATTATAAGACTTAAATATAGGGAGATAAAATCTAAACCTGTTACTGGACATTTGTTTTCCAGACCTTTTATCGATATAATAACATAAGCTTCTGGATATTTATTAGATTCTGTATTTTCTGAAACAATTATACTACACAATATATTATTGCTTCAAACTTCAGCTTTCAAAAGATTATATGCTTTCATATTTTCCACAAAATAATAAAAATCAGAAAAAGACATATATGCAATGAATGATACTTCCCTATAGTTATTAATTACATTATGCTTAATTATAAGCTCTTGGTATCATCATATATCTATAACACAATAATTTGCAACTTTACATATATTTTTAGTCAATGTATCAGAGGAGTGAAGTATTACATCTTTATATATTTTGTTTATAGTAGTTATTGATATATCCACCTTGCTATCCAATCCATATTTTTCCAAATAATATTTCAGTGAACTTGTTTCTAATTTCTGGTATAACTTTTTGAAGCAAGCATGAACATCAATAGATATATATTCTGGGATTTTAAAATACTTCGAATAAAATTTTTCATTATCTATCTTTATCTCACTTTTTCGATATTTCCATTTTATAATTTCTTTAATGTTGGATGAGTCAGGTAATATGTGATTAAACATCCATTTAAGGATACCTAAACTTTTGACTTTTTCTATAATGAAAGATCAATCATACTGCAAATTATTAAATCTGATTTGTATATCTGGAGCTAAATATTTCCAATATAATGCAAATGCCTTCAGTAAATTGGTCTGATTTTCATATATTATTGTAATCCATCTGGAATCTGATTCCATCTCTATATTAACTAAATATATTTGCAACAGTGGATTGGGATCATCTTTTCAATGAACTGTTATACAAATCATAAATACTTGATCTTCTTTATTTCTTGTATCAGATAAATGTCCCATTTTCTGTCCACTATATGTTTCTATATTCCAGGTGAGAACAAGAGTTCTGTCATATGAAAGAACTTTGGAAATTATTAGATCATTTGATTTATTATTCTCTAAAAACTGATAATTATCTACAGATATATGAAATGAATATAAATAATATGATAAATTTATATTAGAAATACAATAATAATCATTTAATATTGCCTACTTGGAAAGAGGTAACTTCTTTTCACGAGCTATTTTTTGATAATAATGTATGTTGATAATATCATCTGATGCTGTTTCAATACTATACTTATGTATTTCTTTTAAAATTCATGTTCTATCATAATAATTCCACATAATGATACGAATATATGCCTTTTTCTTAGTATGGTAATTATAAATTGGATACACGTTGATATCTTTCACTTCAAACTTCGATTTATCAATCTTTTCCATTTTTGAAATAATTTTTACTAATTTTGATTTGAATATAGATAAAGATTCATTATTAGGCACAAGGATATCAAAGAAAGATTTGATACCTATAATATCTACCCTAGCCTTTTGCCCATTAATCAAAGTACTGTAAATATATAGAATATATGTAGATACATTTTTTATATACTCAGTAGCATTACTCACATCATTAGGTATAAAGTATATAGACTAGTTATTGGATAAGTTTTGTTGAAGTATAGCCATTAATCTATTGTGAGTTAAAATTCCAGGTAAGATTTTTCCATCCTGTATTACTCAAGTTGTACACTTTGTTTACTTATTTTTTTGTATTTAGTTTTTTTATTGATATGTATCAATCTTTGTTTGATTATATTATTACAATATAGTTTGGAAAAGTTTAAATTATTTTTTCAGTTGGTACACAGAGATATCAAAAAAATATATTAAGTTTTAGTAAGATAAATGAAAAGAATTGTGATCTCGATTAATAAATACTTTGGGTATATAAGTTCAGTAATATATTATAAGAAAAATGAAAGTTATATATATATTTTTATAGTATATTTTTGGGATATATAAGTTCAATAATATTATATAAGAAAAAAATGAAGTTATATATCTATTTAACAATATGTTTTCGGATATATGTTGGAGTAGATAATTTCAGTAATATTATATTAGAAAAAATGAAGAAGCCTATCCATTTGACAATATGTTTCTGAATATATTTCTAGGATATATAACTTTGATAACTCTATATAGTAGAAATTATAGGAGTTATATACCTACCTTCTTATATATTAGTCAAAGTTTACTATCCATTTCTAAGGTATATCCTCAGATATATTTCTGATATCAAAAATTCTGGCAAACAAAATCAGCATACTTTAGTACTGTATTATATACTCGATAGTATTTTTTTATAGCATAGCCTGATAGCATTTATGTAATATACTTAGCATATATATTTGATAGTATTAATCAATAGTATAATCAGATAGTATGTATAGTGGATTGCCAAAAGTTTATGGACACTTTTATTTTTTTAATTGTACAATATTTATTTTAATAATTATAATTAATTT
>CAJVPV010002278.1:0-13427 GCA_910591835.1 Acaulospora morrowiae
TTGATATCAATTACTAATTGATAACACATGTTTAATTAGTGAAATCATGTTGAATTAATAATCACTATAAGTTTCGAGTTTCGCATCACTCCAGAGCTTCGGGATCGGCGGATATCATGTGACTTCGGACATGTGTTTAAGTCTAATCATTAGTATTCTTCGGTCGAAAGTCTAAATCCTTGATTATTGAAAAATTGGTGTTGACGATGTCTTTTCAACAATTAATAAAAGATGTTCCTCCCATCAAAATACCTGTAGTCTCTTAAGATTGTTTGAGAGGTTGTCATCTGACTTTTCGAAGAAAATCAAGATTTTTGCCGGGCATCTATAGATTTATTACATAGTAGGATTTCTACCCCTATAGCCTCTTGATATTACAAAGAAAAGTCATTAAGTGACAGGTTTCTGGGTATCGGATGAAAGTTAATAGGTTAGCATTTAGTTGTAGTCAATGTATTACAAAGGATGTTTGAATTAATGTAATATTGAGTATCAATAAAGATTTGCATCTAATGTCATTTAACTTTAAAAAAAAAAAAAAAAAAAAAGTATAATTTTATAAATCAATTATAAAAAAAATTTTTTTTAAACAAGTGGCTTACACCTTGTTTATTAGGTATTTATTGGTAAGTATATACAAATTTATTTTATACAAATTTATTACTCAGTCTATCTAATTAAACTCACTAAGGAAAATCTTACCATGCAGCTTATTGTCAAGTACTGATATATACTTGACTAATTTGCCAAGGCTCTACCTGTCTTATAAAAATTTAATTTTGAATAAATAGATTGTGTTCCAGTTGATTCAGTGATGACTGGAGAATTTCATTATGGTGTTAATACCTGGAATTATGTTTTTGTTTGTATTTTTTTCTTTGTTTGTCACTTTCTATAACTTCTTGTCATCAGGGGTGATGTTGTGTTTCTTTTTCCATTTTGCAAATCCATTGTGCCTGTGGTTTCATCTTTCTTGGAGTGTATTGAGGAATCTGTCGATAATGTTTTTTATGGTTTCTTTTTGATGTTTTATCAGTATATATTTTTTAATAGTTTTGATTATCTCTATTATTAGAGCACCTCTTGCTATATAGTTTCTGACTTCTTGGGTCCAGAGGCTTGCTTGTTTTTTGAAATCTCTGTTGAGATTGTGTTTAATAGGCTTGTTGGTTTTGCTGCTTACTTCTTTGTTTATAATTTGTTATAGTTCTTTATATATGTTGGTTCTATTTTTCTTGCACTGCATACAGTGTGTATTTGTTTCAACTTGTTGGCAGTTGAGGCATCAGTTGTCAGTATATGTGTTTGCTGCTCTTTTGTGGAGTTTGTCCTTGGTGAAAAGTTCTAAGTTTCAGAGTCTTGCTTTGAATAATCTACTTATATGGTCGTTTTGATTTATTATTCCTGTTGTGAGTTTGAATAGTTGTCTATTGATGAGGGATGCTTTCCATGCTATGTTGTTTAATGTGGAGGAGAAATCTGTTGTGTTGAGGTTGCGGTTTAAGCTTCTTCAATTTAGAGTGTGTTTTGTTCTGATTAAGTTTTTAATTAAGATTGAGATTGTATAATCTAAGGTATGCCCATTCCATTCCTGTGCCCATTGTGATATATTGTTTCTAATGGGCGTACAGCTGATTTCTAATAATTTTTTTGTAGTGGTGGCTTCTTTTGCCAGGAGATCTGCTTTGTTGTTATATTTATCACTACTGTGTGCTTTGATCTTTTTCCAAGAAATATTGAGTTTTTGAGTTTTTATAATATGAATTATCGAGTTAATGATATTGTTGTTTCTCAGGATTCTTAAGTTGGATAGATTAGATTGTGCCTTATTGATTGCTTCTAGAGCTGCTTGGCTATCACTACAGATAATTATTTTGTTATTAGCTGGGACTATTGTTAGAAGCACGAAGATTGCTGCAAGTTTTGCTTTTGTAGAGAATGTAAATTTGTTTATTCTCCCTTGGAAACTTATTTCTGAGTCTTGGATTATGTGCCATCCAAATCTCATGTTTTGGTTTAAATCTAAGGAACTGTCTGTGTAAGCTGTAATTTCTTTAAGTCTTTCAATTTTGTGGCGAATTGTTGCTAGATTCTCATATATTTGTTCTGTTGTTTCAAAATATTTTTTGATGATTGTTTCGTGAATTGTTATTTGGTCATTAAGGATGGATAGTGGAGGAAGTTATGAGTGTAAAAATTTGTCTTTTAGGTGTAAGCTGTTGGAAGATATTTTGCTTCATTGATAGAGTTTTTTGGAGAGTGTGTATCTTGTGCTAGTTTTGCTTTTGTGGACTGGTATGCAAATTAGACTGTTTTTATTTTTGAAGAAAATACATTCCCCTTGTTTTTTTGATGTATTAAGCAAACAACCTTTACATTCCTGGAGGGGAGGGTATAACTTGTTGGTTCTGATATAGTGTTGTAGTTTAACTATGTTATTAAATATAATTCGTTTTCTGTCAATCATGCTTGTGTTGCTGCTTTGGATTGCGATTCATTTGATATGTTGGTTTGTTGTTTCTATTGCTAATTTGTAATTAACTTTCATGATCTCTTTTGAACCTCTGCTTATAATTAGTCTGTAAATCTTTTGGTTCTGTTGGAGTTCTTTGTATCACTTGGATGTTTTTCTGTTTGGTTTTTTGTTTGCTATCACTACTTCTACCTATGCTGCAAGTCTAAATCCAGTGTAGTTTGTGATTTGATTCAAGAATAAGATTTTGTTAGCTGCAAGTTGTTTTCTATATTTGTTGTACCATGCTGAGTCTGTTATATCTTCAATGATTGTATCTGTTTTCAGTATGGTTTTGAGATTTAGTGCAATCCCTGTATATCCATATTGTCTGAATAAGAAGATAAGATCGTGTATAAAATCATGTTCTTAGAGTAGAAAAGTATTTGTGAGGTATGTGCTTGTTATAAAATTGGTTGACCACTATTTGTTTTGTAGTTCTTGCGGGTTCATGTTTGTAATGTTCTATAATGTCTTGTCTATTAATTCTTTTGTGCCAGTTGTTTGCATAAAGTAGTAGTTGTCTGTTCCAAAGGTGAAAGAAGCCATATTCTAGAGGGTTGTATAGCATTGCATTTGGTGCTGATTTGGTCAAATTTAGTTTATGTTTGTATATGTGATTAAGTATACTTATGATTTTGTTACAGTTTGGTTTTGTAAGAATTAAGTTAGAAAGAAGGTATGTAATCGATGAAATTCAGACCTGGTTGTAAAGATATCTTATTTGTTTGTCTGTTGTCACTTTTTATTTAATTGTATTAGCATACTTCAGTGTTTTTTCCCTGATAAGTTGTTGTTGGAAGGATTTTGATTATTTGCCTTCGAGATAAATTCCAAGTATTCTGGCTTCTTGGTTTGAAGATAGCATTGTGATTAATTAGTATTGGATTGTGATCTTGTTTTCCAGGCTATGTGTGGAGTTAAGAATTATTAAATTTGACTTAGACGTATTGATGTGGATGTTGTTTGTTGTAAAGAAATCTGTGCAGATATCACTAATTTTTTGTAGTCTCTTCTGACTGTTTGCTACTAGGGTTGTATCATCTATAAATGCTAGGCAAATGTTTTGTGTTTCTATTGTTGATGGGGATATGGATTCTCTCCATTTTTTTGTTGTAAAAGTGTATCCTTTTCTTGTTCTTGGAATGAAGGTGATGAGTGAATCATAGAAGATTCTCCAGAGTAGAGGTGAAAGAGTATTACCTTGATCTATCCCATCTTCTACCATGTATTGTGGTTACGGTCTGAAAGGTGTAAGGATATAGTTTTGCCTGTTGTCGCAGATGTTGGTAATGATCTGGATAATAATGCATGGGCATTTGATTTATTGTAATGCCAGTTCAAGTCTTTGAATGCTGATTGAGTCAAAGGCTTTTGCCATGTCCAGGCTTAGAATCCAGGCTTGTTTGAAGTTTTGTTTTGTGTCATCCTGAATAGCTTTGAGAATGTGGATGGATTCTTGTGTGCTGTATCCTGAGAGGGCTGCCCTGTTGTGTTTAGAGAGGATTTGGTGGTTGGTAAGTACTTTGGCTAATCAGTTATTAAGTAATTTTGTGAAGATCTTTCGTGTTGTTTCTAGAAGAGTGATTGGTCTTGTTATATTAATGTTGTTCTCCCATGCTTTAGACTTAGGTATTGGGTATATGCTACCTGTTCTCCATTCGTTAGGCACCTTTCCTGTTTGTAAAATGTTGTTAAAGAAGTCTATGATATAAGTACTTGATTCTTTGGTTAGTTTTTTTGAGTGCAATGTAAGGTATTCCTGTTGATCCTGGTGCTGATTTTATGAAGCAGTTTTTGAGAGTCTCTTGGAGTTCTTCCATTGTAATGGGTGCAGTAGTACTGGTGTACCAGTCCTCATTAACTTGTTGTATTGATTTGTATTCCTTCTCCCACACTGTAGACTTGATAGCTTTGGTGTTTCACTTGCTGGTCCATTTTTGATAGTATATACTGACTACTTCTTTAATTTTCTCTGGGTCTGTAATTATTTCTTCTTCTGATGTATTTGTGATTAGCTTGTCCAGTGTAATGCATCTCCATATGTCATCTAGTAAGTTTCTGATCATTTGTTTCTTGTTGGTATTGAAATATGTTTGTCTTCTTAGAAGTCATTCATTAATTGCTTCTATTTGCTTGTTTCTGCACAGTTTATTGAAAGTTGTTTTGTGAGTATTTCTTGTGTTTTTGATTGTTTGAATCCAGTATGTGATGGTAGTCGGGCAGAGGGGTTTAGTTAGAGAGTCTATTGTGAGTGAATATTTATTGATGAGTTTGTTTGATATGTTCTTGATTTTGTTTAGGATGTGGGCTTCTGGTTGATTGTTGTTTAGAAGTTGTTTTTCTAGTGATTGCAGTTTGGAGAGTTTGTGCAGGATGTCTGTAGAGGAGTTGGGTGGTTTTGGTGATCTTTTTTTTTTCTTGTATCTTTTGATATGAAGGGTGGCACTTTGTAGTATAGCATTTCTGAGTAAGTTCCACTTTTTATTCACTTTATTATGTGATGTCTTCAACTCAGCCCATAATTGTTGAAGTTTAATTTGAATAAAATCACTGAAATCTTTCCATTTTTCCTGGGATATGTCGTGCCATCTGTATCTGTTGTTAAATTGTGATCTTATTCTGTGGGTTTCTAAAGACTTAGTGTTCCAGTGTTGTATTGTGCAACCAGCGGAATTGTGATTGGTTTCCAGTGTTTTTTTGTCAATTTCTTGTATATATGCTTCTGTAAGAAGCCAAAATGGTAATGGGGAGATCCAGATTTGGTCTATTCTACTAACTATTCTGTCTTGGTTGCTCCATATGTATTGTGTATTATATGGGTTGGTTTCTCTGAAAGTGTCAATGAACTGATTAATTGCTAACCATTGGATTGGTTTTCCTGTTGGTGCATGTTGTTTTACTTTTGAGAATTTTAATCTGGGCATGTCTACATTGAGGTTGGTGACTAAGTTAAAGTCTCCTAGTATTATTGTGTAGCTATTTGATATTTTTGCTTTGTTGGGGAGCTTTGTGATTTCTTGGATGCATTCTTGATAAGCAGTATGGGCTTGAGATAGGATATAAATAACAATTATTCTGAGTTTTCATTTGAACTTGAAAAGGAGGTCGATTATGATGATTCTGTCCTTCCAGGTCTGTTTTCTGAAGATATGTTTTGCCAGGCTTTTTTCTATTAGTAGTGCAACTCCAAATCCCTTGAATTGGTAACTTTTATTGCTTCAGATGGTCTGGTAGTTGCCAAAGTGAATGAAGCTGCCTTCTTTGTTACTTATATTCATTTCTATGAGAGCAAGAATGTTTGGTTGGTGCTTGTTAATCCATTCTATCTAGAGTTGTAGCTTTTCTAGGCTTGATTTGAGACCTCTGGTATTAGTTGTGAGGAGTTTTCAGATGTGCCCTGTTGTTGTAAGATTTGAGATATTGGGTTGTTATTTATATAATGGAGTTGTGTTTTTTATTGCTGGGTTGAATTGTGTGTCTGTTTGATTTTGTGTTGTTGTTGAGTTCTGATGAAAGCGGGTTGCTGTTTGTATTGAGTATTGTCTCTAAATTTGAGTTTGTGGTTGTGTTGAAGATGTTGTTTGCAGTTGTACTTGTTGTTGTGTGCTGCTGTGCATATAGTTCTTCATTGCTGTGATTGAAGTCTAAGTCTGACCATATTAATATTGTTTTGAGCTGTTGAGTTGTTAGAGGTGAATTGTTAAGTTCATCAGTTTGTAAGTTGCTTGTAGTATTTGTATTTGTATTTTTGTTGTTGTTGTAGTTGCTATATATATTACCCCTAATTATTATTGATTGTTGTTATTTTTTGTTGAGGTTTGCACTAGTATATCTATTGTTGAGAACATTTGGCTCATTTTGTTTTGTATTCCATCAATGGAGAAGAAAAATTATATCTGGATATTTCTGAGGTCTTCGAAGCTGTCATCGGATGTTATTTGTGTGTTATTGGAGTGGATGTAGATGATAGCTCCTGTGAGTTGGGTATCTGTTCACTTTCCATGGATTTATAGAATTCTTTGTTGTAATATTCTAGGTTAGTGATGCATTCGTCTAAATTTGCAACTTGGTATTTGATATTATTCAGTTGCTGTTGGATTTCTCTAAGAATGTGTGGGATGTTATTGAGAGTTGTGGGGTTGTCCTTTTCTGTTTTAGTTGTTTGAGCTACTAGACTTGCATATGATGCTGCTCTTAGTGTTCTTGGTGGTCTAGGTTTATAAATGTTGCGAATTGTTGCTGTTTTTGCTAGTCTGAATTTGTTATATAGATTTTTGAACTTAGTTGCTTGGTTTTTATTAAAAGTTTCCCATTGATGGTGCCTTTCTTTGGTGGGGTACTCTTTGGCTAGGTAGGAGGTTACATTACATATCGCACAGAGCTTTGTTAAGATTAAAATGAAGGAGAGAGTTGTTTTTCCTAGGTTGGACTACTGTTAGTAAGTCTTCTTGTGTTTCAAAACTTATGACTGCAAATCTCTTGGGTTTGTATCTCCTATTTGCAGATCTGGAGATGTAGCACGTGCAACCTTTGCATTGCATGAGAATATTTTTAATATTCTATGCTATTGTATTGGGAGAAAGATTTGTCAATTTCACTACAATTTCATATCTTTGTTTTATTTGTTTGAGTATTCATACTGCGTTATTGATTCTTACTGAGTCTCCTTTAATGAGTATGCTTCTGATCTTGATCAGCTTTTCCTTGTGTTCTGGGTCTCTGAAAGTGATTGTGGCACATTGCTATAGATTTTGCGTTTTTATAGTAATTCCTTGAATTTGACCATATTTGAAAAAGGCCTGTTTTACCTCAATAAGTTTTGTGTTCAGAGGAATGTTCCAAACCATAATGAATTTTTCTTATTGATATCTTGATGACCAGTTTTCATGAGTGAAAGTTCGTTGTTATCCATATTGGGGAGTTCTATGGTTATGACACAATCTGCTGCATGTTGGTCTACAAAAATAGCAATAATATTTGTGTTCTCTTTTTTCTCCTCGCTGCACACAGTAAGTAATTCTTCAGGTGAGTTAAGGGCAAGAATAATGTGTTCTAGTTTCTGATATATAGTTTTCTTTTTGACTAAGTATGCTGGGATGCCAACCTTGTAACGTTCTCGGCCATATCTAATTGTTTTATCGAATGGGATCTTGGTATTAGTCTGCCTTGAGAGTTGCCGGCTTCTCTACCTTTACCTTTTAAAGCTGTAAACCAGTTGAGTTCGAGGGTTTCTCTTTCTTCAGTATCTATTTCCTCGTCTGTATTATTGATTCTGGCTGTTGTTAAGTTGTTGTTGGCTGTGTTGATCTCTTGGTTCTCATGTTGTTTGTCTATTTCATTAATTGTTACAAGGTGTGTTTCCACGAGGTTGCTCCATGAAGAGGATAATGTTGAGGAGTCTTGGTTCTGTTGTTATTGATCATCTTGTGCTGATTCTGGTTGTGTACTGGCAGTGAGGGTTTCATTTGTAGTTTGTTGGTTGCTTTTGGTAGTTGTATTTGTCAGTTGTAGTATAGGTTTCTTTGTTGCTGCGATGATGGGCTTCTTTGCATATGGTTGTGTTCTAGGGGTGCCTAGGTCTTTGCCTGCTCTCCTTTCATATCTTAGAGTATGTTCAGATGTGAGAGGAGTGATGCTGAAAGCTTTGGAGCTTCTGTTGTAGCCTGTCATCTTTTCTTGACTTTCATTCTGTAAATTTCCAAAAAAAAAATTTTTAAGAAATCTGTTGTGTATGGGAAAAAGTTTTTTGTGTCAATTATAAAAATATTAAATTAAACTTAATAAAAAATATATAATATTATTTGCTATTTGAAATTTAATTGATAATAAAATTGATAACAGGCTAATTAAGATTTGTTAATATTTCATGAAGTGTTAAAATATTATTTGATAATTTGTTTGTTACTAATAAACATTTTAATTATAATAAAAACAATGGTATTAAAAATTTATTATTGTAATTTAAATATCTCAGGAAATTTTTTAGTTATTTATTAATAATCAATCTATAATTATTAATAATTAATTATAATTAATCAATAAATATTAATAATATTACTATATATTGATATACTATATATTGGTTAATAATTGATATAAATCATTTTTATTATATTAATAGGTTTGAATTTATAATTAGTATTAGGGCTCTGAAAAAGTAACGAACTAGTATCAAACTGGTATCGAAATGGTGCCAATCTATAGTAAATTTAATATATGGGTTGTGATCTACTCATATGTTTTTATAGTAAATTTAAGTATCGAATTGATGTCAAAATGATATTGAAGTGATATCATTAGGAGCCTTAATTATAATTCCAAAAAGCATTAAACTAATATTGAACTAATATCAAAATGGTATTAATCTATAGTAAATTTAATATACTGTAAGTTGTAATTCACTTATATAAATTTATAGTAAATTTAAATATTAAACTAAATATCAAAGTAATATTATTAAAAACTTTATTTATAACAATAGATGCTATCTATTGTTAGAAAATAATATAATTAATTTTAATATTTTTTTTATTGTTAGGTAAGACATTTCTCATGATCTTTATTAATAGAGTAAATTCGTTATATAATTAATATTGAGATGTTAAAATACATTGCTATAAATGTTAGCCTACTACCATATTAAATATATTTCTGATTAAAAACCTTTAAGCAAGACAAAAGAAAGTAACTATCTAATTTTGGAGGGTAAATGCCTCCTTAATAGTTTATTTTGTTTTGGAAAGACATGAACAAGTTTTAAGAAAAAAGTTTAAGTGTTATATTGGTTAGTTCAGTTTGTTAAGTTAATTTGTGATTAAATATAGGATTAGTAATTGGCTTTTGTTAGTGTTGTGGAGATTTTTTATTATTGTTGTTGTCATTTTTCCTGTGTTTAATATTTTGTGAAATGTCAAGAAATTTTTCCTCTTTAATTATATCTTTGTTTTTTTGGAATTCAGATGTTTTAATATATAAGTTCAAGAGTTTTGTTTTGGATTTGATTTAAAATTTTGAGGTCTTGCTAATTTATTTGAGATTGTTAAATAGATGTTTAAATTGAAATATACCTGTTGCAAAGTCAATTAGATAGATTGCAGAATTAATAGTAGTTGATATTTGATTAGGGTTGAAGTTTTTATTATTTTTGAATTTTTTGTTAAAAAGTGTTTATGAATTGGTTAAGATTTTTTTTATTGTTGGTAGTGTTTGTTTGTAAAGCCAGAAGTGATGAGTAGTTTCTGTATACAAGTTGCAACGAAAACAGGTATTATTTATATAAATGTTTGGTAAGGTGATATAGAGATATGATTTAGTTGAAAGTATATTAGATAGGATTTTGGGATGAAAGTTATAGTATATATTCTAGATTGGTGTTGTATAATTGGGATTGATGTGTTTTTAGGAAGGTTAAAGTATTAAAGAATAGTGAAAAATTTGGTTTGAAGGTTTGTTATACTCTTTGTAAAAAAATTATTTTTGTGGATCATATAGTTTTGTTGATTTGTTTAAAAAAATATCTTGCTGGTAGGATGAAGATATTGTTTAGATTTTTAAGTGTATATTGTATTGGAAGTAAGTCAATTATGTTTATTTGTGGAAGTTGAGTATTTGATGATTGTGTTTTTAATATGATGAAGATAAGTTTATAGAAAGTATAAGAGATCTAGAGAGTTTGAAAAATGTTGTGGATGTTTGTAATTGTATTGAAGTATAGAACTTTATATCTTTTTTTATGATTGACAGGCAATGAAGTGAAGATGTTGTTGTTTAGTTTTGGGTATTTAGAGAAAAAAATATAGTATTTAGACTTGTTGGAGAGAAGGATAATTATTATTGTATATAGGAGTAAAAAAGGGGGTTGTAATTGAAACCAGTTGTGAAGGATTTATGGTGTTGGATAAAGTTTTAAGTTACAGTTATTATGTTGAATTAATATTGATATATTAAAAAGACTTTGAGTGGAGAGTCATTGTATTTGGCAAATAAGTTAATTATTGATTGTGATGTTATTAACAAGTGTTTTTGGATTAGTAATTAGATTTTATTATTATTATTATTTTATTATTATTTTTTTTTTTATTTTTATTTTTATTTATTTATTTTATTTATTATTATTTATTTATTTATTTTTTTTTTTAAGGCTAAGTTGCGATACATGCATGGATTTATTGATATTTCAATTACAATTACAATTAACTATACATGAACGGTCTACTAGCTATTGCTAATGTTAACCCATGCAACCCATCCTTTTTACCAGAATACTAACTAACACCTTGGAGGTGGGTCCATACTCTGGCTTTTATCACTATGTGATAGTTCTATAATTGCCTAAGTAAGTACCTATTACGTCATGCCTCCACCGTGCACATGCTGCATTTGATTACTGGAACCTTCGACACAAGTAACACTCCCTAGTAAATGCTCCGGTTTTACTACTGGTTGGCACTGACTGCCAAATTTAGGGGTCATTTTGACCTAGTGGGGCGCGACTTCTTAAGGATTTTTCCCTTAAACTCCTAGTAGACACTCCAGACAGGCCGGTTGGCATAAGCTGCCAAATCTAGGGGTATAAATACCAAGCAGAGCGCAACTCCTGTATACTCTGTCTCACCGCATGGTAGCCAAACCAGGAATGCAGGTGGTTCTGGCTTCGTTGCACTAGCTTCAAGGTCTTCTTACTTCGGTAATTAAGTCTTACCATCATAGGACAACTTCTGGCGATCATCATGCTTCAACCAGATAATCGTCGCACCGCGTCACCTTTTTTTTGGAGATCACAATCTCAACGCCCACTGGATCAGCGTGTGAAATGGCTTCGCATGAGAAACAGCACATAACAGGTTATGGTGCCAGATACCATATAGGTTTTATTCAATTGCCTTCACCTGGAATTGAACTGGTATCTTGTGATCTGACCTGTGGAGTGTTAACCACTACACTATAGACCCACAGGTCTATTATTTATTTATTTTTATACTGTTATTGTTTATAATTTTATTTAATAAAATCATATTTAAAATCATATCAAATAAATAATGAATAAGTATATAAGTACAAAATTGATAATGTTATTCTTTTTTTTTTTTAGAGCAATAAGCAGCAATAAAGATTTGATGGCTGAACAAAGAGATGCCATTATTTTTGGATACCTTAAAAGGGATTTACTTCATACTATTGCAGCTCTGGTGGGTTGTGAAAAATTTGTTATAGAAAACATTATTAAAGAGTTTTGTGAAACAGGTACTATAGAATCATGAAAAAAAAATAAATGTCCAGGACGTCCAAAATTGCTTATCCTTTCTAACCATTCTAAACTTAAGAGACTAGTTATTAACAAAAATTGTCATTTAAACCTTTCTCAAATTACTAATCTTTTTATTGCTCAGGAAGGAATTAGCATCTCAAAATGCGTTATCTATTATGCACTACATAAAGAAGGTTTAAATTCCTGTATGGCTTGTCCTAAGCCATTGGTCTTTTCAGAAAATGAAATTGAAAGACTTAATTAATCTTTTGCCCATAAAAACTGGTCCATTTGATACTTTCAATATGTTTTGTAATTGGATGAGATCACAATTCATCTTTTTTAAGAATATTTTTGTCGGATTTGGCATGAGCCACACAAGGAATAAGATATTGAGTATTTAAGTTGCACTATTAAATGTAGCCCTGGTCATATGTACTGGGATTGCTTCTCCTGGTATGGAGTTGGACCCTTTATTCCATTAAAGTCCTCTGCCACCAGTGCTTCACATGTCAAAATTCTCTGTAAGAATGTCTTACCTACTATAAAAAAATTTCCAGAAAATGAAAATCATGGTCACCCACTATTTCAGCAGGACAATGCGAGACCACACATTGCTAAAATCGCAAAGGAATTTATGAAAAATAAAAATATTAGGGTAATAGACTGGCCTCTACAGAGTTCAGATCTGAACCTGATAGAGAACCTTTGAAATGAAGTTAAGAAATCCATACATCATAAGCCAAAACCAAATAATCTTGATGATCTTAATGTTCTTGTATAACAGGCGTGGTGGAAGATATCACCTGAATATTGCTATAATCTTATTAAGAGTATGCAAATCAGGTTACTGCTTGTATTGCAGTTAAAGGAGAACCTACAAAATACTAAAAGCAAAAAAAAAAAACTAATTTCAGTTTGATAGAAAAAAGTTAGATTAGAGTTTTTTTTTTTATAAAATTTGAACAAATAAATAAAATTGTATGAAATTTAAATAGATTATACCTTAATATTATATAAATATATAATTAAATTTTTAAAATTTATTTATTAATAAAATTTTTTATTGTTTAAAAAATAAAAGTGTTCACAATAATATAATAGGCCTTTGTATATAAACATATACAGTATAAATGATTATTCTGACAAATATAACATTTCTTTTATACATTTATTATCTCAAATAATCCATATTTATCATGTACAAAAATATTATATCTTTAACATATATAAAAATAGCTTTCAATTTATCTTGAAATTGTAGGTAGGATAAAAGTTCTATTTTAATAATCTAATAAACTATTCTTAACAAATCACTACAATTATATTTGTTTTTATACAATTATAATTGTTACTTCTCTTGTCTTATAATCATCAGCAAAATAAATAAGGTGATATGTATCGATTAATAATACCCTGAATACATATCGATGATAATCCCCCCTGCCGATTATTATTGATTTAGATAAATTCGATATATATTGGGTTTTATTGATTTTGGTTTAAAACTTTAAGAAATCGATTTGTATCAGGGTATATTGATTTTAATTTAAAATTTTAAAATATCAATTTATAATGATATAATTAATTTTTTATAAAAAAAAAAACGATTTGTTTTTATTAAAAGCAAATTTATTTGTTTGCGCATGGTTACAAAAATTTACA
>CAJVPV010002279.1:0-13427 GCA_910591835.1 Acaulospora morrowiae
ATTTAATTATTTATTAAATTATGAATAAAATATGAGTTTTGATTTTTTCCAATTTTTTTTGATCTATACTGTATATTTTATTGCAATTATTAATAATTCGATAATTCAATATAATCAATATACAAATATTAGAACTTTCTATAAATTAAATTTACTATTAATTTGTCAAGTTGTTGGTTACGCAAATCTCTGCCGATTACAGTACAGTATGCAGTTTTAAAAAAAACCAAATCAGAAAACACAGTATTCCTCAATCACCAGTTTAGTTCTAATTGTTCTTCTATTTTGATAAATTCTAAAGGTTACATTCGATTCTGATATCATTTATCTTTTTTTAAAAAAAAGACATTTTGAATCTTCAGAATTATTGTATATCTTATTTTTATGTCCCAAGTGACTACCGATTTAAAATTGATTTTTTTTTTTAAAAAAGTTTGAAGTGCATTTTTTTCACAAGCTTATTACAACAACTACGATACAAATATCTAAATAAAATAAAAAAAGATGATAGATAATATAATAATAATAATAATAATACATTCCTTTTCTTATATCTTATAATCGCTCACACTCTTCACTGGGAATTTTTAAAACCTTATTTTTATTGCGTTTTTTAAAGTAAAAAGCCAATCCACAAATAATAATAAATCCAACGAGTCCTGAGATAACAATCAAACCAATCACTAGTTTCGATTCGCTACCAGTACTCTGGGTAGATGATGTAGTTGTGGTCGATGCGGTAGAAGTCGCAGAAGTTACAGAGGAAGGAGAGGAAGGTGGAGTAAATAACCCAACCCATGAATAGTTTGTAATATTAAGAAGATATAGCTTCTCATTGAAATTGAAACCGGAATTTGAAAATATAATGTTTCCTGGAGCATTTGGGATAAACCCTAAATTTGTATAACGTAATGGTTAGATAGTACAAAATGAAAAGATAACTATAAAATTTTCATTTACCAAATGCAACAATCATGTAATCTCCATAAATATTTGCCGAATGGCCTGCTAAAAGTGGTGGGTCGTTAGCCGAGGAAGTTGGAATATACCAAGAGTATGGTGTAACGCTTGTGTCTAATACGGCCATTTTTGGAGTAACCGGTACATTCCCTCTACCAGCTCCCCCATATACAATAATTTTCCCGTTATTTGCTAAAGAGCAAATTGATAATAGAATTTAAAACTACATTACAAAATTTGACACTTATTTGTAAAGATATATAGTATACACACCAAGCACAGCAGTGTGAAATTGACGTCCCTGTAGACTATCCCCGGAGATTGACTAAGACATAGAATGCACACAATCTAAGGATTCTGTTTTAAAAAACCATTCTTTACACTTATTTCATCACATACCATAGAAGTCCAGATTGAACTTTTGGTATCATAAAGTTGAAGCTAATCGAAATTAAGAGATATTGTCATGTTTTTATTTAATCGTCGAACAAATAAATGAAATTAAAAAATTAAAAAACAAAACCTTACTTGGTTCAAACTGACTGTGACAAGTGTTTGATCAACACTACTAGCAAACTCATTTCCTCCGATATAAACAATAACGCCATTTTCCAAGAGTGTCGCCGTATAATCAGTTCGTGAACTTGGAAATTGAGGAGTTGGTTGTATATTTGCCCAAGTATTCGTGGAAATATCCAGAATAATTATATCATTATAGAAATCGGCAGAGCCGGTTATATAATTATTAATCTTGCCTCCACCAAAAATAAATACTCTTCCTGTATTATCTACTACGGCATTAATTTCCTGCCGGCCTTGTGGTGCGCTGCCACTTGTAGCTAATGTGTTCCATTTATTACTAATAGTATCAAATGTGAATACCGTCGTATCAAAATTCACTTGTTCTGTACTCAGATTAAGCATGTAACCACCGATTAGATAAATGGTAGAATTATCCAACGGATTAACAACAGACGCGGAGTAGATGAAGGCAACCGGTGCATTCGCTACAGCTAAAGACACCCATTGTGGAGTGGTAACTTGGAATGACGTTGAAAGGTCCAAGTAGAAAATGTCATTTGTTGTTTTAGACGAGCCTGATCCATCAGGTATCTCTCCACCAGCGTAATATAATTTGGTGCCAATTAGATTTTGTATTTGACTATATCTTGGGAGAGGTGTAAAGCTGATGGATTCTGAGAAAAGAAGTAAAAGAATTAAACATACGTGGTGGAGCATATTGAAGTGATTAAAGAATGATAGAAGCTGTGGGGAACTTGTTGGCATAAACAACTCCCAACTTTCGGTTATGCGGTTTTAAATTGCCTCGAACTAGAAAAAGTTAAAACCTATATTGATCACGTGACCTTGTTCCAATAAAAGATGTTGGTTCTTTTTATAGATGTAATTGGTACGAAATTTGATGAATCTCATGTTTTGAAATTTTATGCAATTAAATGTGTATGTAGTATGAATTTGTATTTAGCATTTTTCCAATGCATTGTACACGTTTTTCTTCGCATCAAATATTGTCCGCAAAAGTTAATATAAGCTTTAAAAATTTTTTGGTTCTTTTATTGAATTATCAAATTTACCAACAGAGTCACCTAAACGAAAATTTTCAATGAAATTAGCAAACCTAGTAATTCGTTAATTAAACTTTCGCAAACAGTTGGGACATGGCAAATCCGAAAATTTACATATATTTATTCTATTAATCTACACCACTAATATTATAGGTATTATTGCTCTTTTATTATTTGCCTTGCAATTTCAACGGACTAAGGTGTAACTTTGAACATGTTAGTGTATAAAGTATATTTGCAAATAAAATTTCTATCCTATGACATTGTTTGTTTGCCGTATCAAATGTTAAATACTGATTTGGAAATAAAAAATTAAATATTACATGTTTATGTCCGTTGGACACGCAATCATACGCTGCATCAACTTTAATATACTGTGTTGAATTAATGATTTCACATTTGGCCTCTAAGAAAAGTTACCTTTTCCTACTAGTTTATTCTTTAACAAAGATTTTAATTCTTCAATAATAACCGTCTCTTTGAAAGACAAAGCTTCAAAAATGGAAAGGTCGATTGCTACCCTCTTTCTTTACGTATTTAATTGAAAGAAGGAAGGAAGAGTAGTTTCAGATAAAATTGAATACTCTGGTTTCGTACTGAATAGTTCTAGCGCATAGTTAGTAGGCCGGAAATAACAACCTATGAACAATTTCCTAATAGTTTCAGATCTTGAAATGGGTCGAAAATCCAGAGTAATGTTTAATGTGCCAAATAGTCATTCCCTACATCCGATATCCAATTTCTTAGCAAAAGAAAATTTGGAACACGATAATATGTAAGATAACTATTTTAAAATGAATTATCAAAAAGCACGACCAAACTAGCCGCCAAGATTTTGAAGGAGCCAGGATGTTTTAATGAAAGATTGTTTTTTTTCCTGCACAGTATATAATACGCAGATGTATTGGTAAATTTTATGCACGATAAATCCGTATAAGGTATACGTACAGAAACCGATAATTAAACTTCTCTCGTACAAAATATGCACCTAGACGACAGTATCTAGATATTTATAATTTCACTAAAGAATGGTTTAATCGAATCAATGCTTAGTTTGTGCTTGTTAAATTTTATTCGTTTATATAAATTCAAAACATTTCAGCAATTCGTTAGCTGGTGTGTATATGAATAAGGAACATCTAAAAGAACCACTCGCATTTATGAATTCCCAATTAATATCCCTATTGATTATTATGCATACGTAAGTGTATACTCTTAGTAATAGATTTACGTAATTGCTTTCCAGTGAAAAAATGGAATCCAAGGATTCGTATTATAAGTGAAATTGCATGAGGTTTAGGTGTAACACAGAACCATTCCTGCATGAAATCCTGGAATATCAGTGCGGAAAAGAATTTGGTCAAGAATATTATTAAATATTTTATTTTTGCAAGTTGTTAAATTTTTAATAAAAAACATTTCGCGATGTAAGAAAATGTTATATAATTTATAATTTCATATTTAAAAAGACAAAGTAAAAATAATTTCACTCTTCATTTGTTTTTTATTTTATTTTACCAATACTCTTTAAATAATTATGTTTGTATTAATCTTTATTTACATTTCGTAAAACAATATTATTTTTGACAAAAAAAAAATATTTTTAAAAGCAAAAATAATGTTTAAAAAACATTTTACATTTAAAAAATTATTATTATTATTATTATTATTATTATTATTATTATTATTATTATTATTTATAATAATTGAATCATTTGTCATTATTTATAAATTTATTATTTAAACAGTTTAAAAAAAAAACAAGAATATAAAATAATTAATATAGTATAGGAGAATTTGAATTTGATTAATAAATAAAATTCAGTTAAAAAAAAAAACGTATAATACAAATATATGTTAAAAATATATGTTATGAATAATAAAAAAAGATTTATAAACGACTTGATTAAATATAATGAATCAAAATACATTTGACATAAATATTTATGGGCATCAATGATTGTATTCGAGAATAATAATAATCGATTGAATACAGTCAATATTGACGGAATATATAAACAAATACAGTATATTTTATTCGAAAATCACATTTTTGTTAATATAACAATTCTTTTAAATAATGGTTTATTAGAATGCTATCATAAATATACAGTATAGAATAAGCATGATTTAATAATTATCGAGAGAAAATTGTTATCGATATGTCACTAGGTAAAAAAGTTGATGGTGGTAACACATACAGTAAATCTAATTTTACGATGCACAACCTTATTTTCCGAAAATAAGGTTACTTTGATTTGCGAGATATACACAAGATTCACAATGAGCTGTACCAATCATCCAGTTAAATGTTGACTCGCCCGACTCAAATGAAAATAAAATTTTTAAAGTGATGATATTGTTGTGTGTGTGATCAGAAATTTCTAATTTTTGACTGTATCCAAATCTCGTCGCCTTTTAATCCTTACTTTTAACTCGGTGCAATGTCTCATATGCGAACTTCGGTATTTTATAGATGCATTCATATCCACAAGTTCTACCTCGTACCTTGAATACAGCATGAATACCGTAGCTTTGAGTTCTATCATTGCTAAATTCCTTCCAGGACCTTCAAAATATAATGAAAGATTAGAAAAGGGTAAAGTATAAAAACCATCAGTGTGTCAAGTGATACGTACATTTTCTTATACCTGCACCGAACATATAAAAAGGATTCTTGCTCTCTGGATTGAATTTCAAGAATCGATCAGGATTAAATTTGTCAGGATCTGACCACTGGGATTTGCTCAGATGAAGAGCTTGGCGACTTATAAAAAATTTTGTATCGGATGGGAACACGATACCACCGATCTCTGCGGGACCCGTATTTTTCTTAAATGTTACTGGCGTGACGGTAAATATTCGACTAACTATAGATAATAATTATGAATGGAAGGCGTGATTTTGAATGCAAAAAGAAGATTTCCAAAGAACGCAATGTACCTTCTTTGATAACAGCTTCGGTGTACTCTAGTTTGTTAAGTTGATCGAGGGTAATCTTCACGTTGGGATCTCTTCCTATTACCGTTTCAAATTCTTTCAACAACTTCTGTTTAACATCGGGATAATGAGATATATAATAAACTATATAACAGATGGAGTTTGATCCGGTGTCAACTCCACCCGACAAAACTTCCATGTAATTCGAGGCAGCTTCTTCATCGGTCATTGGTTTATCATGTTGATCGTCGGCAATTCGTTCGGTGACATCACGTGGAGTGTTAACCGTTAAGAACATGGTCAACAGATCCGGAGTAAGCGGTTGGTCTTTGGGTGTTGCATCGATCTCCGATCGCCTTGCTTTGACTACTTTGCGAACATCATTCTTAAACCAAAAGAATTCATTTTTTAGCTTTCTGGTGTGCAAGTTGATTCCTGGGAAATTGCGAACATACGCAGGAAATAGGTTAAACCATTTCAGTGCAGAATTGAAAGAATCAATCGCATTCATAAACATTTCACTTTCTTTTATATAATGAGTGGACACCGTGATTTTTTTGTTGGGTGAAACATTATTGTAAAAGTTGGCCAAAGCGTAAGCAGGTTTACTGCTGGTGGTGATCGCAATGGTGTCCAAAAAATATCTTTTCATCCAATTGGGAAAATCTATGACAATGTCTTCTCCTAGTTGATCCCAATACTTGCGCATCTCGTCAAACCCAACTTGTACACTGGCCACCGCTTGTTTGGAGAATAATGGCGATAGCATGGTTTTTGAATAGAATCTACGATGATATTGCCAATCGTCATAGTCAATGTTAAATATAAGTCCGGAGTGGAGTAATCCTAATTCTTTTAATCCATTATTTTCGTCTGTACGTTGATGAAATTTACTGTCGAGTGATGTTTTCATCATCTCTTTCGCCAAATCTTCATTGCCTACGCATACGTAACGTTGGTTTCCCATGTAAACTTCAAAGAAGTCACCGTAATTTGCTTGTAATTTACTCAACATGATGGCCAATTCATCTTTAAGTAAATAAAAGTTTCCGATGAGTGGTAATGGTAAGGGGCCGGGCAAAGGGTTTTCACGAGTGAAGTATTTATAGTAGAAATAGGAAACGTAGCCAATTGATCCTACTATGACAAATGAAAGTAATTCGTTTAAATTTATATTGCTTAGTAGCCCCATATTGTGTCTGAATTTTATCTTTAACAAGAGTTAAAATTTTTTCCACACTCAAATTATTTCGCGAGAATTTAAACGAAATTTGGCCTTTATCGTGTAACCTTTTGGTATATCACCGATTGTTCACGCTATACTTGTTGTGTAATTAATTAAGCATTATGTCAGCGCTAATCTCGGAGGATTTACCGAACTTGGAAACATGAAGAACCACTGGAAGTGAAAAGAAACCAGATGCGAAGAGGCATATAATAATAAATTAGGAAGACCCGAATCATTTGCCGGCTACTTGCCGGCTATCATTTCTTAACACGTAGTCACCAGTAAAATGACAAAATTATGAAACCAATAGAACTCTAACATGTAAAGTCGACTAGAGGATAATTGGAATTCAGTGCCCAGATGTGCTCGAAAAAGATAGAATTAGAAAAAAAAAAAATTAAGGTTCCGCGAAATTATTTTAGCCGTTGACTTTATCAATAGGGTCGATCAGATACTATGAATCATGAGGCGAGTTCTCGATTCTGGTACAATTTTCCCTCCTACACGATCATATGTATACTACTTATGCATAACGAATGCTCCAATTACTGTATAACGGGAATATTCTTTATAATTTTACCGATTACAAAGTTATATTAATTATTACTATTCCTACTTACTTGCTACTGGCACCATTCTAACTTATGATTTTTACGCAATTCACCACATACAACCGCAGAGGGAGGGCAAAATGACGCTATCGATATAATTATTATGATTACTATATGCAACTATCCAGTTACATATCTTTCTGCACGAACAGCTCTTCTTTTTCTTTCTTTCTTTCTTTTTTTCCTCCAATATTTAATAACGATCTTGCTGAAACGTTAACCTTCTAGAATCACATTTAAAATGATAATTTAATAATTAACTAATTAATCATAATAATACATTATTTTAAAAAAGTCAATTTTATTATTTAATAAATGATTTGTGACGATTTTTTATATTTTTTTCTGAAAAATTAAATTAATGATATACAGTATATTGAAAGAGGTGATCGGCGCTACGGTTTAGCATGAACAATGGTAAGAATTTGATGAGACGATTTTTTTGTATATTCATTACATTAGAGAAGAAAATTTTGGTGCTCGTTAGATTATTATGATTATTCAAATTTTTTAATTTTAATAAATACAGAATTTTTCTTTTTTTTAAAAAAAAAATCATTTAACGTTTCATTCAATTTTTAAATAATAATGATAACAAATCTTTTTTTGTTTAAATATCGGTTGTCAAATTTAACCACTGAATTTTTCTATTCAAATTTTTTTAAAAAAATTCATAATATTTTAATAATAATATATATATATTAATTATAATAAAACCATCGTAATTAATTAATTAGTAATTGCAATGAAATATTTTTACATTTAAATAAAATTAATTAAATAGGAATTTGTTTACGGAATCCATCTTGACTATAAAAATTAAAAAAAAAAAAATTTTTTTTTTTTTATACAAGGAAAATATTATCATTATAATTTTTAAATGATGAATAAATTAAATTTTAAAAAAGTTTTTTTTTGCAATACTGTATGCTACAATAAAATAAAATTTAATCAAATATATTTTTTTTAAACAATAAATCATAAAAAATATTATTCTTTACATTTCCAAAAGTAAGGACACTAACATCACTCTCTCAAAGCCCGTTACAGCATAACGTGATGTGACTTGCGTTCCAAATTTACCCTGAAAAAATTAATCGTATTTTATATTGGTCAGGAAATAGCCCATTTTTCCTTTGCAAGTACTGTTTCGATTTAGCTTAATGCATATAGGAAATTTATCGATGTTATACAGTACGTGATGAGGAAATTTTTGACACAAGAAAGTTGGTTGGCCCGTAAAGATTCAATACCAAATTTTTATCGATAACTAAAATTGCAACTTTATTATATACTGTAGTCACAGGAGACATGTGACCAGATCTCGCTGTAATATATAAAAACCTAGATTGTAACTTTGAATGTAATCTATTACAAATGTGATGTGAATAGTGATGTTTGTATAGTCATTGCATCAAAATGTGAATGTAGTAATATAATATATGTGATATATAATTAATTTAATAAGCAATGGGCTTCCTTTCTGATATTGGTCATTAAGGATGGTGCAAGTAAGTGGTAAACGGATTCGCGCTAACATCATTCCTGCCCAAATTTCCCAAATTCCAATTATTCTCAAGGGTTTTCAAGATCGAATAATGGTTACAAGAGGTAGCATCCTTGTGAGTACCAGGAGGGACAACGGGAGAACCGAGAAGGCCAGCAAAAACCTGATTACTGGATCCGCTACCCGATTCATCAAAAACGATAAAGAATAATGTATTTGTGGTAAATTCTGGTCTCAAAAGTTTTGGTTCAAACCAACCCTGGAACCAATTCATCGCGAATGACAAGCCAGTATCATGACCGTCGTTTTGTTGGTTTGGGACGTAATAGGCGAATTGTGGTACGGCATTTGCGTTAATGTCTGCATCAAGTTGGGTTCCGGGAACTATTTTTGCACAACGGGCGGAGTTTGAGCTTATATCTTGCATTGAGATGAAAGGATTGTGCTTTCTCGCGTAGTTATCGGTTCCCGAAGGTGCGAAGTCGCCAGTGAAACAGTTTCCAGCTGTAAATCGATTGTAAGAAATGTGAATAGGAGCCAAATATTAATTCATGTACAGGGTTGAAAGGGTTGATTTTTTAGATGTTTTTTGGATGAGAAATGTCTACAGTAACGGCAATTTCATGGAAATCGATCCCATAGACACTCCTAACAAAAGATAACCAAAAGATACACTCTCAGGTTCTATATGAGACTTACGGTAATCTTCCATGTAAGCCTTCCAGCTGATTTGTTTATTTTCAAGAAGGTCGACCAGATTTTGTCCAGTGATATTATAATCACCATCATTTGTGACACCAGCGGTTGAACCGAAAATTGTGGCAACATAATTGGGCTAGGTAAAATACATGTACAGTAGTGATTCCATAAATTCTCTGATGGTCATTATAATGATCAAACTTGTAAACATACCTCGGATGGATGAGCGACTGCGAAATAATTGGTAAGGAGAAGACCATTGGAACGACTGGTCAAGTCTTTTAAATAGGCGTTTTTTATTGCTGTTGCATAGTTGGTGTTTTCAAACATAATCAAAAAGAAACGATCAAAGTAGGTGCCTGGCACGATGGTGGAAGACACCGTGGAAATGGCAATTGATAAGAGAGTGACAAATGTGAAGAATTTCATTTTTATCCAAAAATGATTTGAGGTGTGTGAGTGAAACTGCTTTTAATCAAGGGGGATTACCGAGTCCTTATATATTCGGTACGAGCAAGATCGCATTAGACGAGATGAGCCAATGGTTAAAGCAAACTATCGCGTCAAATTTACGTATGTATTAAACAAGCCAATAGTTAAAGCCAGTTGTCGTATCAGGTTATACGCGGAAAAAAATAGTTGGTTTTTTGGCATTTTTTTAATGTTATTTCATATAAAAAATACTTTAACTTGCCGGTGAATTTTTAATTCTAAAATTTATTTTATTAATTAAAAATTCGCAATATTGCTCGTATAACGATCTTTTTAATTGCCTCAAAATAATCGATGCCTTATTATTTCCATGTCAACTGAAAAGTGAGCACACTTTAATTTATGTACGCCCGAACACACAATGGATTAAATTATTAGTTTAACGTTTAACATAAGACCAAACCATTGTGTAACAATCGGCCTCTTATTTTTATATTATTTAGGATTAGCTGTGTTGATCTTTTTTAAATATTTTATCTATAAAAAGGAATTTGTTGCTTTCCAAAGAAGTTGTGTTATATATTACTCTTTTGTGGAGAAAAAAAATTTTGTTTTGAGAGGTCGCAAATTTGAAATTGAGCAATGGAGCCATGTTAAATGGCATAATATACTCCGGTCAGCACATTACCATTTTAGGCAGAAAGTTATTGTACGTGACATATGGTAACACAATACTGTATACAATAACTCGTGTTGTTACACGGGAAATTATAGAATAAAGATATCGAAATTTCATAAGTGTATTTACCTCACGAATCCATATGGATCGTAAAATAGACAAGATTTTAAATCTATTTTTGTTATTTTCTCGTGAATTACTATTATGGGGTCGAAAAGAAAAAGAAAGATAAAAATTATTCAATTAGAATTATAATATTTAACATTCTACAAAATTTAATTGGCTTCAGTAAATTTTATTAATATAGAACATGTACAAATGCATAACAAAGTTAATAAAGAATAAAGAACTTGGTCAGCTCTTTCATGTCTCGTTCTAAGATCATCTAATTGATTATCACCATATTCTGTACATACGTATATTACTATATATCAATAATTAAAAATTCTTTCGTTCAAAATAATATAGGATATTGCGTTTAGATTTTGTGAAACTTTTTTAATATTGTAGTTATTAAATGTTTATATAATGAGTTTTCAGTTTTCCGCAAAGTTATTTCATTATGGATGGATGTGTTATATTTTTAATTGCTTACTGTAATTTAAGGTTTTAATAAATTAAAAACGAGGTGAGATGTAATAGGCTGTTAGAAGAATGGTTTTATTTTACACGCCATTAGTGTCCAAAGGTTCTATGCTACTACAAATTGAAATCCAACTGCAATATAACTCTTGTATACTTGACAAAATCTCGTGATAAATGGAAAGGGAAAATTTTTCCTCAAATTTCAAAAAAATTTCCTTTTATTATTATTATTATTCACACAAGGAATTATTTACATAAGGTCCACGTATACAAAAAAAACTATTGCCAACGTTAACGGCAAGTCTGTTGCTTGCACTCGCGTAACGTTAAGGTATGTTCCCTTTTCCTCTACTTGAAGCACGTGATAATTGGTCGATAATTCACACCAACTGGTTCCATTATTTAGCAAAGAACTTCGTTCTTGTTTTTCTATTATACTGTATATACAATAAAATATTAACATCTATTATTCATTTTTACTTAAAAAAAATAAAAAAAAATTTTTTTTATTTAATAAAATATTTAAATTAAAAATATATAAATTTTAGTAAATATTAAAACTGATTTGTACAATATTGAAATTTTTTATTTGATATTTTCATATCAAAATTAGTATTAAAATCCAAATCAATTAAAATTTTATATATAATAAATAAGAATATTCTAATTATAAATCAATTATTTTTTAGAAATCACATGGGAAAAAAACTCCAAGTGTCACTCCCAACGATAATAACATTTAACCAAAAACAATAATTCAGTATTTATCAAAGTACTTAGTACATTACAAAACTCAAACAACTTTACTAACAGACAAATATTCACTCCAGCAATAGTTTTATCATTCTAAACAGGCATTAACCATTCAGCACTACCTATATAAATCCACCTACTTGGTGAAATTTGTGTAACTAGTTTATGTTACAATAGGCTATAATTAATTTATATTTTTTTTCACAAAAATTATTAATGTAATGACAGTAAACTCATTGTTTAAATAAAGTTTCACATTTAATGTATATTTGTGATAAAAAAAAATTAATTATTTTTTCAATAAATTCAAATTTTTTCTTATTAGTATTTTAAAACTATATAATTTTTTTCATTTGATTTATTGAAAACAAAATATTTGAATATTTATATTTTTTAAATTTTTTTTTGCAAAAGTATCTATATTTCTTTATTGTTTATTTTTATTTTTTTAAATATTGAAATATAATTTAATATTTTTTTTATTTTATAAAATATATATTTTATATATTTATTATAACTTAATTTATTATATTTTAATAGATTATTTAGAATAGAAAATTATTATAAATTAATTATATTTTAATATTCTATTTTTATTTGCTTAAATAAAATATTTAATATGTTTTTTTAAATAATATTTTAAAAAAAACTTATAAAGCTTAAGTTGATTTAAACAAATTTAATTAATATAATACTTATATTGATAATTTAAAAAAACTTTTATTTCTTAATTTATAAAATTAATTATTTTTTTTATATTTATATTAGATAAAATTATATCTTTTTTTAAGTATACTTGTTATTTTATTTTAAATTAAAAACTTTAAACTTATTAGTTAAAAATTTTAAACTTTGGTATATCAATGAAATTTTAATTTTTTACTATAATTATAAATAAATTAAATAGGTTTTTGGTTTAAAAAAATATCAATTTCTACTTATATAAGTTAATAAAAATATATAATCTTATATTTTTTTATATATTTAGTAGTTTTATTATATGTTATTTGATTATTGAATAATATTTTAATTGAATACAATTTTTTTTATTGAAAAATATTTTTTTATTAAAAGATTAAGCATGTTGTCTTTCTTATTATATATTTAATAAAAAAGATTATATAATTATTAATTTATTTTTATTTATTTTGAATATTTAATATTTATTATAAATAAAAAAATTTTATCTATAAAGTAAAAAACGACGCAGTCACGTGTGTGTGTGTGTGCTTCAATGCGATCTGATTGGTCGGTCAGGTTACTATTCAGTCGAGTGACTCTCAACAGTATTATTACTATTCATTATTAAGATCGAACTTACTTAATGCCCACCAATATTTCGTTATCGGATTCATTTGTTATTGGGAAAAAATCAGCGCTAATGGTCTTGCTTACTAAGTATTGTTTTGTCGATCTTCTTTAAAAAGTGTAGGTTTTCGCAGGCATA
>CAJVPV010002280.1:0-13425 GCA_910591835.1 Acaulospora morrowiae
AAAAAAAGAAAAAGAATATCAATAAGAATAACAAATATGGTCATAGGAAAGGAAAAAAGCAAAGAAATGATAGATAAAGAAGAATTAGTGAAGGAGATAAAAGAATAAAAAATGAAGATTGAAGAGATAAGCCTAGAGATAAAGAAAAAGAGTATCAATAAAGCAAGACCAAATATTAGAACAAGAGAAATGAGATTATATATAGAAACAAAGCAAGTGGAGCAAAAAAAGAAAAGGAAGTCCAAAGAAATAGGAAAAAAATCAAGATGCATATATAAATTAGAACTTGTAACAGGTATGAAATCAGCAATAATGATAGAAATAGTGAAGAAAACTTATATAACCTTTGAGTTTTCTTGGGGATAAAAGTTGAAAAAGAAGCAACAAGAAAAAAAAAAGATTATTGCCAATTTTGAAAATCTTATTGATATGCAAGAACACGTGATATCAACTTTGGTACAAATGAAAATAAAGAATATCTAATTTCAGCAAAACAAAAAGTACACCAATTAGAAAAAAAAAACATAGTGATAGTTAGAGATATTCTCCTTTCAGCTAATAAAGGAGCAATTAAAGCAACATTAAGAAAGTTTAGTGATATTTATACTATGAATATTCTCCCAGTAGAAATATGGCAATGGCAATAGTGATCTACAATGAGAAAACAGATACATAATTCTTGGCTGAGGAATAATCAATCCCTTTTAAAAAAAAATACCTAAGAATACTTTCAAAAATAAAAAGAAAAAGAGGAATTTGCAAGAAGATTAAAATATGTATTTAAACTAGTAGGTTTGTCAGCAGATATCACAGTATATGACCTAAAGGAAATAGTAAAAAAAACAAATAGTAAACCCCTGTATATTCCAAGAACAAGTAAATACTTTAGAGAAAAATTTGTATATATAGTATTCAAAACAGAAAATCAATTAAAAACAGCAAAGAAACAAATTTTCAAATTGAACAGAATAATAATTAACTTTATAAACCAATATAAAAAACTATATTACAAATGTGAACAAAGTGAATATATAGCATATCAATATGAAAAGATAAGAATCCAAAGAAACAAAATGATTATTTAAGCAAGATTTGTATCAATTCAATTAAGGTTCAGAAAAGGGCCAGAAAAAGAGATGTCCATATTATTTGCAAAAACATTAAAAAAGCAAAGCAGATCTAGATTAGTATATAAGAAGGAAGAGAAAAGAAAACAGGAGGAAATAAAAAAAAAATTGAACAGCTTAGAAGAAAAAATTAGAAGTATGGAAAAGAAAATCAATATATTATGGAACTGATAAAAGGCATTACAGAAAGAATAGAAAAAAGACAAGGACAGAAACACAAGAAAAGAAGAACAGCAAACACAGTATCAGGATGCAGAAGAAATAAATATTGAAGAAAATGAAATTCCTTTAATAGCATATAAGAAAATTAATGAAGAAGTAACAGTAAAACAAAACAGGATAAAGAAGTATATTAAACACATGAAAAAAATGCTAACTGAATTGTTGGAAAATGAACAATCAACAATTATTAAAAGAAACAATAGCCACAAAAGCAATAGAGAAAGTAATATATTAAAACAAAATAATCAAATATAATAGTATAACAACAAAAATATCAACATGTATAAAGAAAAAAAAACAAATATAGAGAATATAAAAATTATAACAATAAATATAAATAAACTGAATGAAAAGTTTAAAAAACAATAATTGCAACACTATTACCATTAGAACAATATAACAATAGTTGGAATATTAGATATCAAATTCAAACAAAAAGACAATAGGAGCTAACAAATATAAAATATTTTGGACATATATCAAAAAACAAGCAGGGGGTGAATCTAATAGTACAAAAAGATTGGATCAAATATATAGGAAAGATAATATAATAACAGAAAAGAATTTTGGCCATAGAATTAATATTTAAAGAAAGACACAATATAGGAGTAATATAGATATATATACTGTTACAATTAAGGATCCTAATGATTCTGTATTTGATTCTATTCAATTTCAACTCTTATAGTAAATTTAATAGGTGGATTATAATCCACTTATGTTTTTTATATATATATGAGTCCATGCAAGTCTATGCAATTCCAATTTTCAGGACTATAGTTATAATTAAGTCAAAAAAGAAAAGAAATGATAATAGAAATACAGAAAATTATAAAAGAATAAAAGAAAAAACAAGTAATAGGTATAATTGTCATGGGAGACATGAACATAACAATCAAAGACAATATAGATTGAATGGAAGAAAAGAAGTCAAAAGAAAAAAAAAAGATCGAAATACTTAAAGAATTTAAACCATATAATATATATAGACAATACAATAAAAACACAAGGGAATTTACATGGAATAACAAAATCAAAAACAGAATAGACATGGTATGACTTTCAGAAGACATAAAGGAATTATGTAAAGAAGCAATTATATTTGACATAAAACAATATTCAAATACAGATTACAAGACAGTTTCTGCAAAAATAGATCTATACATAATTATAAAGAAATTAAAAAAATAAAAATAACATGTGAAAGAAAAGTATATAATTACAAGCAAATAAATGAAATGAAATGGAAAAAATGAAAAAGGGAAATAGATCATTTGAGAAGAACAGAAAAGAAGAAGAATTGATTAGAGAATGGAAAAAGCTAAAAAGAAACAGAGAATACAAACTATAAATGAAAGGAACTAAAAGAGTGATGGAAAGAAGCAATGGAAAGAACTAATTCAAAAAAAACTCTTAGGACAGATATACAAGTATTCAGCAAAAAGATAAAAACAGCACAATTTATAGCTTTCAAAAAGTTAAACATATTGTGAAAGAAATAAAAAAAAAAAAACTAGGAAACAAAAGAGAAATAGTTGAGAAAAGAAATAGAATAAACAGATACTATATATAAAAGCATTGCCAAAAACAAAAATAAAGTTGAGATATTTGAATGCAGCAGAAAAAGTAAGGGAATAAAGAATAAAAACAAAGTAAAAGAGAAAAAATATAAGGAAACTATGTAAAATTGAAGCCAGATTCCTGAGAAAGCAATGAATTCTGAAGATAATCAAGAGAAAAACAGAAAAATAACAAAAAAACAAAAAATAGAAGAATTTGATATCAAGCATTCTAATACATAATACAAAAAAGAAGCAAATTGATAGGATATGGGATCAAGTCATGGAATATATGAAATTAGAAAAAGAAAAAGTTAAAAAATTGATGCAAGAGCATTTTGATCAACAAAATAGAATTAAGAAGTGGAAATTAGAGAAGTATTGGAAAACATGGCTGAAGAAATACAAAAATCTGATGATTAAAATTGAAAATAGAGAAAAAAACAAACTATTGAAACCAATATTAAAAAAAGAACTAAAAGAGGTGATAAAAAAAACAACAAATGATAAGACATCTGAAGTGTAAAAGTTTTGAATAAATTATTAGTGATTTAAAAAACAGTGAACTTGAGCAATTGTAATTTAAACGCCAACAGAATTGAAACTTTATTTAGATCAAAAGGGTATCCTTTTATACATATTGGCTTCATACAAACGTAAAAATACATAAATAAATAAATATAAAAATACATAAATAAATAAATATAAAAATACATAAATAAATAAATATAAAAATACATATATCTATATTGGGCTTAACCTCCGGAGACATATGTACTTAATTAATATAATGAAATAAAAAAGTAAATAGAAAGAAATAAAAGGAAAAAGATATGCACACTCTATGGCCTTATGCTCCTAATTTGGTTACATTGACTCATAGTAATTAATTAGTGGTGCTTGGCGGCATGTCACATTATCAGGAGTCAGAATCATATCATACATGTGTCTAACTATCGTCTGGAAATATATCTCAGACTTGTAGGTCGTCAGGGGCAGATCAGATACCTTCCGGGGCATCTGGTTCACAGGGCGCAGTAGGGTCCCATGGTGCAGTCACAGTTAGTATTGTTATATTCTCCTCTCCTTAGAATTTGATGTCCTCATCAACTCAAATTCTTGGAGTTTTTCTTGAACATTGGTTAGGTTTTCCAGAGATTCCCAAGTGACATCATGTAAAGGATATCCAGTTTACTTGACAAGATATTGGAGCTTGTTTCGGACAACTCGCTTGTCCAGGATGGCTTCTACTTCATACTCTTCTGTTCTGGTTGCAGGAATGTGGGTGGCTGGTGGTGGCATTGGTCTTTCAAATTCCTCTGGTGATAGCTTGTATGGCTTGAGTAAAAAGATGTGGAATATAGAATGAATCTTCAAAGTGGCAGGCAGCTCCAATTTGTAGGTGGTTTCTGAAATAACCTTGGTGATGGTATATGGTCTAACAAATCTTGGTATCAGCTTTTTGATAGGATGGTTTTAATCCATGGGGTTGTTAAAGTTTTGTAGGGATAGTAATACTTGGTTTCCTTCTTGAAACATCAGGTGGCGTAATGTTGATTGGCATACTTTGTTTGGTGATCTTGTGCTTCTATTAGGGTATCTTTGGCAATCTTTATCATAGTGTTCCAGTGATTCATGAAGTCGTTGGCAGTCGGCACAGAGGTTGGTATCGCAAGTATCAGGGGCATCTTGGGGTGTTGTCCACAATTTAACTCAAATGGCATGAAACCTGTTGATACTTGTTTGGCATTATTGTACATGAACTTAGTGGCAAGCAAGTACTTATCCCATTGGTCTTGCTTGTAGGTGGTGTATATACACAACATTTCTTCTAGGATCCTGTTGAAATGTTCTGTTTGTCTATCTGTTTAGAGGTGGAATGCTGTTGACATGGCAATTTTTGTACCCAGTTGTTAAAACAGGACTTACCAAAAATGGCTGGTGAATCGAGCATTTCTATCTGACATAATGGCTCTTGATAATCCATGGTGTTTGAAAATTTTCGAGAAAAAGATCTTGGCGACTTCCGGCATAGTGGCAGATATATGCATTAGGCAAAAGTGGGCTCTCTTAAATAGGTGGTCAACAAATACAACAATGGTGTTATGTCCTTTCTTGGTAAGAGATAGTTTGGCAATAAAATTCATGGTGACTTCTTCCCATTTGTGGTTTGGTGTTGGCAGAGATTGTAGTAATCTGGCAGGCTGCTGATTGCTAGGTTTGTTTCATTGGCACAGGTCATATGTTAGTACATATTTTCATATATCCTTACTCATCTTTGGCCAATAGTAACTTCTCATAATGGCATTCAGGGTCTTGTCAATGCCCAGGTGTTCAGCAATATCAATGTCATGGTGTTCTCTCAGGATGTGACTTCTCAACATCTTATCCTTGGGGATGGCTAGGTGGTGGTCCTTCTTTAGATAGATGCGATTGACATTCAATTCAAAATATTTTGCACGGGCTTTGTCTTTCTCTGTGGCTTGGATTGGATCTCTTAAGGTCATCAGGATTTTGAAAAAATACTTATCACTGATATATCCTTCCTCAAAGGTTTTGTCATCTGCTAATCTAGTGGCAAGTGTGGAGATAGTGGCAAGATGTAATTGTCTAGAGAGGGCATCTGCTACAATGTTGGTCTTTTCTGATCGGTACACGATTTTGAAATCATTGGCTTGGAGGGTCTCTAGCCATCTGGCTTGTTATCTGAACAAATTTGATTGGATCTTGATATATTTCAGGAAGGCATGGTTAGTGATAACAGTGAAATATTGTCCTTCCAAATACATGCACCAAAGCTTGATAGCATACATTATAGCTAACAGCTCCTTCTCGTGCACAAGGTAGTTTTGTTCAGCTGAGAACAACTTTCTGAAGTCATATGCAACTGGCTATTCTCCTTTTTCATGGTCTTGGATTAGGACAGCTCTGATGGCAAAGTCAGAGGCATTTGTGATAACAGTGAAGAGTTTGTTTGAATCAGACTAGAGCAAAGTTGAGGCCATGGTGAGGGCTTCTTTGAGTTTCTCAAATGCTTCTTGTTCAGCAAAGTTTTACACAAATTCCTTGTCCTTGTGCAGGAGGACAATGAGGGGGGTGGCAAGAGCAGAAAATCCTTGAATGAACTTCCTGTAATAACTTGCTAATCCTAGAAAGGATCTAACTTCTGACACATTGGTAGGTACCGGCCAATTCTGAATGGTAGTGATCTTTTGGGGATCTACAGTGATTCCTTTGGCAGAAATGTAGTGCCCAATGTATTTAACTTTTGAGCGCAGCAATTCATACTTCTTGGCTTTAGCATAGAGTTGATGTTGTCGCAAGGTAGTCAAGATGGTCTTCAGGTGTCGCAGGTGGTCTTCTTTGGTTTTACTATAAATCAGAATATTGTCCAGATACACAATGACAAAATCATCTAAATATTCTTGGAAAAATATTATTCATTAACGTCATAAATGTTGTGGAGGCATTGATCAATTCAAAAGGCAATACAAGAAACTCATAGTGGCCATATCTGGTTCTGAAAGTGGTCTTTGGTATATCTTTCTCTTTGATACAAATTTGGTGATATCCAGAATACAGATCAATTTTACTGAAGTATTTGACTTCAGCTAACCGATCCATGAGTTCTTCAATCCGGGATAGGGGATATTGATTCTTGATAGTAATCTTGTTAAGGGCATAATAGTCAACACATAGTCTTAATGTTCCTTCTTTTTTGTATACAAAAAGTACTGGAGCACCAAAGGGAGAAATACTCGGTCTGATGAATCCTTTGTTTAATAGCTCGGCCAACTGTTTCTTGAGTTCGTTTATTTCTACATAGGACAACCAATAGGTGGGTTTTAATAATAGTTTTGCTCCCAGCAGCAAATCTATGGCATGGTCGATCTTTCTTTTGGGTGGCAGTTTATTGGGCAGCTCTAATAAAAAAATATCAGCAAATTCCTTAATAATTGCAGTTTCTTCTAATGAGAGTTTGGTTTCTTTAGAGGTGCCTTTCTCTTGGATGGCACATATAGCATACAGTTCTTTTTCAAGGGATGTTCTGACAAGTTGGTGTCTGAAATAAAAATAGAATTACATGTGGGGTTCTTGTTAGCTCAGTTGGTACTAGCATTGATAGTGATGTGGCATGGTCCATTTGGGAAGGATAAGGTATTGGCTCTCCAATCAATATTGGGGTTGGCTTGAAATAACCAAGGCTTTCCTAAAATGGTATTGTATCGTTGCAAATTCAAAACTTGAGCAGAAATCCCAAAGGTGCAGTATTGGTTCAACTCCAGCTTCTTGATCTTTACTTTGGTAGAGACTTCTTTCTTTTAGCCATTAGCCAGTTTCACAGTAAAGGGTTTGGTTGGTTCTTTCAGTAATCGTCGTTGATTAGCAAATTTCTCATCAATAAAGTTCTTGGAGGTCCCACTATCCAGCAGGATCCAGGCGGGGTGTCCATCAATTTTCTCATTAAAATAGAGTAGTTGTTCTTGGTTTTCCTTAATGTGGATGAACTCAGTATCCGGGGAAGTAATTTGTTTTTCTATTACAGTGACTTTAGCTTTGGTTTCGGTTTTCTTTGATCAGCAGTCTCAGGTATAATGGCCCATCTTTTCACAATTGTAGCATTTTACTTGTTTCTTCTGGTACTGGTTGCTGGTGGATGGTTTCTTATAGGTCTCAGTATGGTCTAATTCCATTGGAGTCAGTTTGGATTGTTGGTCTCTTCTTTGGGGCTGGTATCCTTGGGTAGTAAATATTTCCATTGATCATCCCAGGCCAAACATAGCAGTATCATAGTGGCTTGCAGTTTCGATGGCATCGTCAAGGGTTTCCGGAGACTTGTAACTCATTTTCATCTTGGTTGCAGGTTTCAATCCTTCTACAAAATAGACAACTTGGTCCAATTGATGCATATCATCAATTTGACTTACCAGGTTCCAAAATTGGGAGGCATATTCCTGCATGATTCTTGTTTGAAGCAAGTTTTTAAGTTGACGACATAGATGTTATTGATAGTGTAGAGGTTGGAATGCGATTTGGAGTTCTTTCTTGAACTGGTCCCATCCAGTAAAAGCGGCAATGGTGGAATCCTTGATTTTGTTGACAAACCAATGGAGGGCAGCATCCTCGAATCCCGTGGCAGTATAGTGTACCATCTGTCCTTCTTCTTTGACTCCTTGTACATATAGAATATTCTTTGTTTGGCGCAGCCGGACTTCCACATTTTTCCCAGGTTCTTCTCTGAACATAGGGATTCTCAAAGATATTCTAGACATAGCAGTGGTAGCAGTCGAAGAACTTGACCTGGCAGGTTGCTTCCCCTTCTCTATTGTAAGAGTTTTTAGGATTTCTTGAAAGGTCTTCATGAATGTTGCAAATTGGGTGGCATCCATTTTGGCAGAGTTTCGTTTGGGGTTTCTTTGCAAGGGAGAAGTTCTTTGAATCCACTGCTATCAAGTTGTAAAAGTCTTGAATAAATTATTAGTGATTTAAAAAAACAGTGAACTTGAGCGATTGTAATTTAAATGCCAACAGAGTTGGAACTTTATTAAGGTCAAAAGGGCATCCTTTTATACATGTCATCTTCATACAAATGTAAAAATACATAAATAAATAAATATAAAAATACATATATTTATATTGGACTTAACCTTCGGAGACATATGTACTTAATTAACATAATGAAATGAAAAAGTAAATAGAAAGAAATAAAAGAAAAAAGATATGTATACTCTATGGCCTTATGCTCCTAATTTGGTTACATTGACTTATAGTAATTAATTAGTGACGCTTGGTGACGTGTCACATCGTCAAGGGTCAGAATCATACTATACATGTGTCTGACTATCATCTGGAAACATATTTCAGACTTGTAGGTCGTCAGGGGCAGATCAGATACCTTCCAGGGCATCCGGTTCACAGGGCGCAGTAGGGGTTCTATGGCGTAGTCACAGTCAGTATTGTTACATGAATAATCAAATATATTATATAAAATGCTAAAGAACTATAGAGAATAAGAACAGGAAAGCTTTAGAGAATTGCTAACAATAAACTAAAAAAAAAGTAAAACTTTAAAAGAGTGAAAGTACTTATAAATTTATTTGATTCTCAAAATAGACGATTGGCAAGAAAAAATATATAAGTTAAAACCAATAGCATTAATAGAAACAGAAAAAAAAATCTTATTTAAAATAATTATAAAAAGAATGAATATAGTAATAACCACAAGCAAAGTTTTACAAAAAAACAATTGGACAAGTATTATAGGAGAAACAACTATTAAACTAAGAATAATCTTACAGAATTTAATAAAGGATATACAAATTAATAAAAAAGAAATAAGGATTTTGTTCCAAGATATAAAAAAAGCTTTTGACTCTATAGAAAAAAAAGCTCTAGAAACAACTTTAAACAGGATAGGTATCCTGATAAAATTAACAAGGATTATTTTAAAAATGAGAGAGAACAAAACAGCAAATATAATCATAAAGTATAGAATAATACAATAATACAAAATTAAAAATGAATTGGATCAAGAAGATCTCATGTTACTCTTACTATGGAAAATATTTTATAATCCTTTGATTAATAAAATAAATAAATTAAAGTATAGTTATAATATAAACAATAAATGAATAAGTAACTACGGTACAAGCGAAACAAAAAAACAAAAATCATTATAGGAAGTATAGTCTATATGGATAATACAACCTGAGTAGTAAAAGGAAAAAAAAAATAGAAAAAATACTATAAATAGTAAAGGAGTTCTATAGTATAAATGACATAGAAGTCAATATAGAAAAATCCAAATTAATAGTATTTAATACAAAAAGAAAAAATCCAAAAGTGAGCCTAATAGGCAGACAAATTATGGCAAGTGAAGAAAAAAAAGCAAAAAGATTTTTGAGATTATGGATACAAAAGAAACTAGACAAAATTATGCAAGAGAAAAAAATGAATCAAATGGTAATATACAATCTTAACACAATAAGAAGAAAAAAAATATTAGTAAAGATAGTTAAATATCTTATAAATAAAGTAATCATATCTGCAATAGAATACTTAACAATAGATACATATATTAAAGAGAGTATAATAGCAAAGTAACAAAGAATAGTAGATGGAGTCTATAAACAAAAAAACAGTCTAGTGAACAGTTTTTCAAGCAATGTATTAAGAATCCAAGTGCTAAATAATATTAAAAGTATAAAGGAGAAGTTAATATTAATAAGATTAAGTTGCTTAGTAGGGCTCCTAACAATATCACTTTGATACCTGTTTGATACCAGTTCAGTACTTAAATTTACTATAAATTCATATAAGTAGGTTATAACCCATATATTAAATTTACTATAGATTGGTATCATTTTGATATCACTTTGGTATTAGTTCAGTACTTTTCAGAGTTCTACTACTTAGAGATGATAATAAAGGACAACAGTATATTAGGTAATATAGAAGAAATAAGATTGTCACAACTTCAAAAAAAAATATGATCAGTAAAAAAGTTACACAAAACATAAAAAAGATAAAAAAAGAAAGGAAAAGAAGCATTATTACAAATATAATATATGAGTATCAAAGCCAAGGCTTCAATATAGAAACAAGAAAATAGGATAAAATAATGAAAAAAAAAGGAAGAAAGATCATAATAAAAGAGATACTAGATGAACAAACATATAAAAAGCAAAAAAACAATATAAGAAAATAGAATATAATATATATGGAGCAATCAATAAAAAATAATAATCTAGAACTATTGAATTGGAACAAAATCAATCTAGGATTTAGCAATAAAAGAAAAAAACCCAGATAGTACAATTTAATAAAAAAAAGTTGAAGTAAGATCTGTGATATAATAACAAATAAAAAGAAGTATAAAAGCTAATAGAAATATATAGCAATACCCAGAAAAACAAAAAAGTACAAATGAAAAGAATAAGATAGGTTGTGTTTGGAAATAGTAAAAAGATAATAGTAGAAAGAAAAAAAAGAAAAATCAATAAAGAAAAAATAAAAATATTATATTATAAAGAACAAAAAATAAATCAAGAACTAAGAGAATATGAAAGATGTGTCTTAAACAAATATAATAACAAAAAAACCTATTAATTCAACAAAAAAATAGCAAAAATCTAGAACCCAGCAGTCAAAAAAGTAAAAATAGAAGAAAATAAGAAAATACAACAAATCAGAATAAGAATACAGAAATCGAGAGAAGAATCACAATTAAGAGAAATCAAAGAAAACTAAAGGAAAGAAAGAGAATAGAAAAGTATAATTACAAGAGAATATATATATAGACATAGTATGAAACAAAAAAATAAAGAAAGGTATAAAAATATAGAAATATATTGAAAAAGAGAAAGAAGTTAAAAAAGAAATATGGAAGAATATAATATAAAGCACAATACAAGCAAAATTGAAAACAATAATAGCAGGTATCAAAAAAATCAATATAGAAGATAAGATTAAAATAATAACAGATCTGAAACTAATAGAAAAATATATAAATAGAAATGAAAAATATAAAAGAAACTATAAAGGCAAAACAAAGAAGATGCAGTATTGACTAAGTTAGAAGCAATGATAAGAGAAAAAAAAAGGTAAACATCCAAGCAGAATAGATAAACAAAGATAAACAAGACCAAGAAGTGAACAAAAAAACCAAAGAACAACAAAAAATTTCAAATATTAAAGAAGAAAAAATAGAAGCCTGAAAAAATAAAAGTATAATATAGAGAGAAAAAATATAAAACAATGGCTAAAAAAAAATATGAAAAATAAGTAACAAAATCAAAAATATTATGGCATATTTAAAATTAGAAAGAAACAAGCAAATATAAAGTAATTTAACTAAATAACAAATTGATTGAAAAGTAATATGGAAAAGATATAAAGAAATATAACAAAATAGCAAAAAAGAAAGCAATAATATTAGATGATTGGAAAAGAAGATCAATAGCAAACTACCAACATTAGAAAAAAAAAAGACAAGAAACAAAGTAAGATATGACAAATATAGAAAATATATAAGATGTAAGGAAAAAAAAGAAGATCAAATATATATATAGAAGTGCAGAATAACAAGTCAAGAAATAGCATAATTAAAAGGAAAAATCAAAGAAATAATAAAAGACTATATTAATAAAGAATAAACAATAGATGAGAAAAACAAGAAAAAAAAAATCCAACAAATAATAGAAGAAAAAGAGCTAAAAATTAGCTAGATCTAAATAATACAAGAAATAATATCCAAGCAATAAATGAAAATCCTAAAAGAAATAAACAAAAAGAAAGCAAAGAAGATAATAAAAGAAATAAACAAAATGATAGAGCAAGAGACAAAAAGAATTTAGAAAAAAAGAAGTGAAATAATAAAAGAATAAAAAAATGAAAATGAAATAGAAAGAAAGAAAAGAAAAAAACAGAAAGAAATTATAGGAAAGGAAAAAGAAAAGCAGAAATACAAAAGGGAAAAAAAATGGATATAAATATAAAAGAAAAAAAAAAACAATAAATATATAACAATATAGTTAAATAAAATAGAAAAAGAAAAAAGTAGAATTGAACAAATAAAACTAAAATAAGCTTGGATAGTAAACAAGGTAACAGGTTATACCTGGATAGTCTATGGTATCTGTGAGTAGATTCTAATTAATATAAAATAATATAATATAAACTTTATATATATAATTATATATGTAAAAATTATCTATATTAATAAACTAGAGTAAAGTTTTACTTTAATAAAAAAAAATTAATTAGGCTTTGGTTTTCTTTTTTCTTTAATAATAGTATTATTGCTTAAAAAATACAATTTTATTGTTGAAGATAATAGATAAGTTTATATAATTGGATATTGTATAATATAATTGTGTTTTAAGTATATTGATAAGTTGAATAACTAGAATCTATACAAGGTACTGATTATATACTCTTTCAATTCAGTTATATTGTAATTGTATTTGTTTTGATAGTATGATATTGTTATTTTGATGTTTGGATTGTATTATTGTAATATAGAATATAATTAATGTTTTGTATAAGGTAGATCTTTTGATGGAAGTAAGCTGAATTTAGTTTTTTGGATAAAAAAAATTGATAAGAACTAATGACTAGTCAGAGAATATGGAAATTATTTACTAATTATTATTAATAGAAAACAAATAACTCTGAAAAAAAAAATACTGTTTCTTGACTAATGTATGGTTTATTGGAAAGAAAGAATATTGTTGAAGATTTATATTTGTTTGATATAAGAAGAGACTTAAATATAAAAAAAGAATTTTTATTTATCTTCTAATAGTCAAGCTATTTGATTAATATCTTTACAGATATTAGATCTTCTTAAACAAACCATTGCTATATATTAAGAACCATTGTTGATACCTTCATTGCACTAGTCGAAATTTGGTTATTCGGCATGTTGAATTATTGCCAAATTTTTAAATTTTTTATAATTAAATTTAAGCTGAATTTATGCCGTTTGGTGCCACTCGGCATAAAAATCAATATAG
>CAJVPV010002281.1:0-13422 GCA_910591835.1 Acaulospora morrowiae
TTGATGAGTTTTTTAATTTGAGAAATATTTCCTAATTAGGAAATTTGGTGATGGACGGGAAAGAGTTTTTTTTATATTTATTTATTTATTGATGTATTTTTTTTTTAAAAAGCAAGTAGCCACTATATTGTATTTTATTAATTATAAATTTAGATTTCCAAAATAAGATTACAATCATTAAAAGTATTATATATATCTTTTTTTACTAAAAAGAGTTTAATACAGGTTTATAAAATAATTATATCTCTATACTTCTTGATACCACTCAAGAAATATAATAAAAAGAAATTCAAAATCTATATTATAATCTTGAATGACATTTAGTTAACTAAAAAATATTTGAATACCTAATTATATAAAGATATTACAACTACTTTATACAGATTTGTCTTCAAGTTATAAGTAGAACTGGTATACTTATTTTTTAAATATAACTTGATATTTGACAAGTAGAATAGTATTGGAAATGGTTAAGTTGTGAATATCTTTTTGTATAAAGGTACTACAATCACTTTATAAAAATTTGCTTTCAAGTTATAAGAAGAATTTGATATATATAAAAAAACTCTTTTCTGTAAATCATTTTTCACTTGAAAATTTCCTTATTTGATAATAGTTCTTCCAAGAAACTTTTACTTCCCAAGCAATTCCAAGTGCTTACAATTACTAAATAGCTCCCACCATGGAGCACCCATAACTAACAACAACAAAAAACAGTTTTTATATGCAACAATTTACCAGGATTGAAATCAATTCTTCCAAATTTTCTACTTTGATCTCAGTAATAACAAAATTATCAAAATAGAATTTGCAAGAAACCTTCTTATCCCCAATCTAACAAACTTCCCCAACCAATTTCTGATTGTAAAAGAAGGGAAAAACATTGAAGAAATTGTGAAAGCAGGTTCTACAAATGATATTCATATTCTCAACTTTACAATAGATACCAGCAAAAAAGAGAATAAAGATAGATTCCTTCAAATCTGTATCTCTCTTTTCAACACTAGAAACACACTCTTCAACTTTCAATATATTAGTAATATTGTGAAAAAAATGGAAAAAACTTAACTAAACATTGAACTCTACAACCGCCTTCAAGAATTTCTCTCTATTTCTCAAGAAACATTCAAAAACCCTAATCAGCTTACTCCTAAAAATGATCATTTATCAATCACTTTTCTTGTCTCCCAAAAAAGGAATGTTAATCAAACATCCACAATGCATACACATGCAAGCCCCTTGTTTATTACTTCAACCTCCATCTAATCTAGTAATTCCACAGAAATTAGTGCAACAATGGATACATCAATGAAATTATCTGATCTGGATTCTGTTAAACCCAAACAAATCAATCAAACAAATGTTACCAACTTCCTTTTCTGACAATCACACAACAACTTCCAACTTTAGTATGGACATTAGTGAAATCCTCTTTACAAGCCAATCAAATCTAATGATAATTGATGAAATTATTGATCTTAACAAACTTGTCAGATCCTTTTTTCAACCTAAAACTATATTATATGCCTGATAATTCTCCTTTGAACAACAAGTTCAAACAGAACTCCAAGAAATTAGAGATAATAAACAATATGAAATCCTTAGGGCTAATACTGAAAAACTAGTTAACAATTTTCTCTGTGCACTTAACAATATATAAATCATCATAAATACTATTAACATCATCATCAAACTTTCCAAATATCCACCCTACCATCTAAAAGCAATAATGAACAAAATTAGCTTTAAAGATCATACCTTTTTAACTTCTTTATCCAAAAAAAAAAACCTTATACCAATCTATCAAAAAAAATTTATCAAAATCGAAAAGGACATTCAGGACAAATACAAAAGAAAAACAATTTACACTTTATTGATTTTGAAACAAAAAAAAAATCCATGCTATAATCTATATTATCTTATCAATTATTTACCTATATACTATTGATATCAAAAGCATGCCCTATTATAAACTAGCAAGTCTTCTTACCTATCTTATCAATTACTTTATTAAAAAATCAATCTTTACTCTTGACTATACTACAATTAGAGATGAACTCAAAAAATATCTTGTCGATTTCCTTCCTAATTTTTCATCTAAACTATTTGAAATCTCATTTCAAATTAGAATCAAACTTCTTACAAATATTTCAATAACAAACAAAGCCAATTTAATTGCAACTTTCCATATCTTAGGATTTCACTACAAATTTGACAAACTCCCTAATACTTACTTCAAGAAAAACCCTCCTCTTCCAGAAAACCCAAGTGATCTATTAATTAAATATAGAAATATCCTTTTCATTAAAAAAGTAGTGACCTTAATAATCTATTCAACTACAAAAATTTTCTTCATAAAGAATACAAAGTTCCCTCCAAACTACCTGACACATACTTTAATCTTCTATTACCAAAAAAACCTCTCTCTACAACTTATCAACTTCTTGATTTCAAATTCAAGCATTTATTTCCTTTCAATCCTAAAGATAACAATTTCACTTTACAGAAAATTATAACCTTACTCAAAAAAACTTATTATTTCAAATTTTTACCCAATGATTTTTTCTTTATCTGAACAAAACCCCCTTCTTCTCTTGCTGAAGCTATACTAAAAACCAATATTCTTCTTTCAGTAACAAACTCTAAAAATATTCCTTTTCTCCTTAGTACACTAGCAAAAAAATACATCTTCACCAGTCTACTTTTCAAGGAATGGATCAATTTTTCTTCATATCAAACTCCAATTCAAATTCAAATCAATAATATAAATGACAGCAAACAACTTCCCTCAATAAAGTCTATACTATTAATTGACTACTATGAAGTAAAAAAAAAAGCAGAAACAAATTTTCCAATTACAAAAAAAGTTGATGTCCACTCCAACATTATCAAAGCTCACCAATTTTACCAATTCTCAAGAATTCCTGACAGTTGGATCCAAATTCCTATCAAACCTCCTCTTCCTAATCTCACTGAATTAAAAAAATTTCTCAAAGAAAAACATATTCAAATCGAACTTCCAATTATTAATGATGCCAACTTCATTACTAAAATATATAAACTCAGAGAACACTTTAGTTTTCAAAGATTACCAAGCAAATACATTATATAAATAAAACTTTCTGAACTTCCAATCAAATTTTTAAATTTTTCTAATGGCTAATACAAACTTATATACAAACCAATATTAAAATACTATTGAATATTCACTCATAAATCAATCTACCCTTTCTTTACTCTCATTAATAAACTTTCTATATTCTTTCAATCCTGTAACCCACATCTCTTCTTTTCTTTTTTTGCTTAATAACTTTTCTATTAAAAAAAATCTTACTCTATCACTAACTTCAACTATCTCTTCACAATCCTACTAACTTCTTAATATTGAATTATTAAACATATGTAAGAGGAATCAATGACGAAACTAAACTCAAATGTCTATTAAAACACATCTCACAAGAAAACTTTAACATTTTTGAACTTTCAAAGACCAAATTACAACAAACATGTAACCCACCAAAAAAAATTAATTAATATTACATTTATTGGAGTTACCATAAGGATAAAAGCCAAGCAGAAACTTGTATCATAATTCACAATGATCTATTCAAACATCTTTACAAAACTATCTCCTTCGAGGGATATGTTATCTCTACTTATTTTCAATTCAAACCAAAAGTCAAATTATGTGTTTCCCAAATCTACCTTTCCCATTTAAGCTCCACAATAAAGTAATTAAACACATCATCAAATCAATCAAGGAAAACCAAAAAAATAATATCTCACATATAATTATGGATGATTTTAACTCTACCTCCAAAAGAATTGACCAAGAAAATCCAGCAAACTTTCACCTCTCAAAAATCTATAATTAACTAAACAACTACTCTGATATTTTTCGAATTCTTTACTTCAATTCTAAAACATATACACATACAAGTTTCACCAACAAAACCAGAATTGATCAAATATGAATTACTAATGACCTACTATACTTCCTTCAAAACTCAAATATCTATCCAACCAAAGCAGATTTTTAAAGTAACCACAAAATAACCATATTAATACTAAAACTACATTATAGCAAACAATTAAACAATGAAAAAAAATGCAAAATATATCTTACCAACACTTTAACTAACAATTACTGGAAACTACTTGAATCAAATATTCATAACAAACTATCAAATCTTAATTTAAATTTTACAAATAACATATGGACTTATTTCCACAAAAAATTAAAAAAACTTATTCTTAAAAAACTATCAACAAAAAAATTTCAACCTAACATCTAAAAAAAATTTTTTTTGAAAAAGATTCTTTCTTATACAATCTTCTCCAAGAAATCAAATACCAAATCAGCTACCTCACAAAAAATACTTCTATTGATTCATCAACTAACAACTTAATAATCAATAAACTAAAAATCCACTCTCTACCCTACTCCAAAAATTCTCAATCTATCCAATCTCTCTCAAAACTTTTCAAACTAACATATAAAGCCCACAAGCTTGAAACCAACTTCAAACCAAAAAAGAAATCATTAAACTTATTAATAAATGCATTAACAACTTACAAAACAATCCCAAATCCATAATACAAAACATTCTAAACCACAAAAATTCTCCTACTAATTTTAATAAACTTATAATTCCTAAAAAAGATGAAGTTATTTCTGATTCTACAGAAATACATACAACTATAGAGAAACATTACAAAACTATCTTTTGCAAAAGACAAATACATTTTTTGCTAATAGAAAAATAGAAAGAAAACTACCATCTAATCTTTTCTATACTGTCCAATTGGTACTCCAACTTGTTAAGTCCAATAACTGAATATGAATCTCCAAAACAATTAATGAATTATCAATAAACAAAGTGCCAGGTCCTTCAAACACAGCATATCCTATAATTAAAAAAACTAAAAAGGCAATTCTCTCTACTCTTTGTAACCTCTTCAATGAAATATTACAAAACAAAACAATCTCAGAGAAATGGAAAACATATAATATCTTTCCAATTAGCAAAAAACTCTAATGAAACTTCAATATAAAAGAAACTAGATCAATTGCTCTCATAGACTTCTTTAGGAAAATTTTCATCAAAATCCTGATCACCAGACTCAGTTCAATCCTATTATCACATCAAATCCTTTCAAAATCCAACTATGCAGTACTTTTTAACTAAAGTATTTTCAAACTTATTTCGATTCTAAACTTGATTTATAACCAACACAAATAGAAAAAAAAGAATTCTGGATCTTATCTCTAAACATTAGTGCTTTATTTGATTCAGTAAATTTACAAATGTTGGAAAAATTCATGCAACAAATCAAACTTCCTCAAAAATTCATCAATATATCAAAAAATATCCTATGCAACCAGAAATGTCAAGTAATCACAAACCTTGGCAACACAAATTCAATCTCCATACTTGATAATATCAATCAAGAAGAAATATTTCCTCTCTTTGATGGATCATTTTCTATGACCTTCTTATTACTTTACTATTCAAACAAAATAAACACAATAACCTTCTTCAAAACACAATATTATATATGGACAATCTTAACATACTTGCTGAAAATCACTCTTTTCTTCAAAACCAACACTCTCTGGCTAATGAATTCTTTAAATTAAATAACATTAAAGCAAATCCCAACAAATCTAAACTAATTGTAATTAATTTCAAAACAAAAAATAGTCCAATACTTCTTGATAACAATCTTATTCCTCCCTAACCAAAAAATAAACCAATTCAAATACTAGATATCTGGCTCTCCGAGTCAAGTATAATCACTCCAAACTGGAAAAAAATACTAAATGATACTATCTTAATCTCTTATTCTCTCAAAACTAAATATATTATCAGCCCAATAGTTATATATATATACAATAAAGTTTTTCTTTCAAGAATTGAATTCAAACTTCAAACTACTTTTTTAACTTCCAATCAACCCACATTAGTACAAAAGAAAATTGATTCCATTATAAAATACAAATTTCATATTAAAAAAACTCTTCCACACAACTGGCTCTACAACTTTTTTATTTTTAATACCAAACCCATTGCTGACTTACAAAATGAAGTTTTTATCTCTAACTTGTATTATTTTCTAATCAACTCTATTATCTCCAAACTTAAACTCCAAGAAATTCAAGTTTTATAATTATCAAATACATTCTCATCATGCCTTTTCAAAAATTCAATAAAAACATATACATTAAATACTACACTCTATATTATTCAATTCACTCATAAATACAAAATACAATTCTGTAACACTCCATCTTGTAATCCCAAACTTTCAGATGAAACAACTTCACTTTACGACCTCATATAGGATACAAACTGGTCCTATACTTCAAAATTTCTGTTCAAATATCAAATTTATTACCTCGAACAACTTCTAGTCTTCCAAAGCAATCAACCAATTAAATGGCATTATATAGTCAGCTGTATAGAAAAAATCTTTAAGGAAAAACTTCACAATGGTACAAAAAACTCAAAAATCTTTATCCAAAAAACTCAGGCTCCACAACTATTATAAACAAATATCAAAACAACAAAAAAAGAAACTGGGAAGCAACTGAAATCTCCAATACAACCGTAATAGGAAAAAAACAAAAAACTATCTCCAAAAACCAAATTATTATCAACCACTACCTATATCCTTCAGCTAACAATCTTGATAGATTCCAGATTCTAACCAAATGCACCAGCTGTTTTCCTAATTAAACTTCCAACTTACATTTATGGCAACTCAAAATAAACAAAATGAAATTCATTCCACTTCACATTTTCACTTAACAAAAGTCATACAAAACCCATTCTATTATCAAAAATATAACAAATTCAATCAAATACAAAACCTTCTTATCTACTTATAATATTCTTATTATCTCTATTATCTCAACTTCTTAACAATTTCTCATCAAGAAAACTTTCAAATCACAATCCCATCAGGACTTAATCTCCAATTGCTCAATCAAAACAAATAAAAAATCCTTTTATTTTTCAATTGAAATAAATCAAAACAAAATTAATATTAAATAGACTGACCTCTCTAAATCAACAACTTATACATGCAAATTTTCATACAACTCAATTTCATCTCTTCTTTTTTCTATTCAAACAATTCTTATAATGAAACTCTCAACAATAGCAACTTTCTTTCTAAAAAACTACAAAATAAGTAAAATCATATTCTCTCTTGACTCTAAAAACCACCATATAAACTGCAAAACTCCATATAAAGATATAGTCAATAAGTTAAAGCAAACAATTCAATTTTTACAAACCCACTATACCTTTTACAAACCATCTCGCAATTTACCTTCACAATACAATAACATAACTACTCAAATAAATTTACACTTCAATCTTCAATCTTTAACCCTTCCTATATACCTTAACTAATTATTTTGGATCACCTCTTCCATCCATTCGCAAATATACCAAAAAAATTAATTGTTTTTACAGAATCTTCAATATATTAAATTCAAAAAAAATCCAGACAACTTTTCAACCCAATTTTCAAAACTTCTCTTATACTCTCAAATTTCTTAAATCAATTATAATTCCTACAAATACCTCTGAATTTGCTATTTACAACTTTTACCTCAAAATTATTTCACACAGTTTTCTTACTAAATCTCATCTACATATCGCCAAACTCCATTTATATCTAAACAATCTTTGTCCATATTGCAACACTTCAGAAGAAACCATCAATTATATCTGGACTTGTCCTATTAACAACAATATTCTAAAAACAACTATTTCATCAATATATCAAATCATCAAAAAAACAATTAACAACTTTTATGAACAAAGTTTACAATACTTTAACAACCTTCATAACACAATTTCAATAGCCATTGGCCTTGTCCCACTATCTATAATAATACCAAACCAAAAACCTATCTCAACCTTTAAACATATACAAATCTTCAACAAACCTCTTGAACTATTGTACAACAATATATGGAAATCCAGAAATGATGACATAATTTCTCAAGAAAAAATCCTTGGAATTATCTTTCAACAAAAAAAATCAACAAAAATGATTACACAAAGAACAAAATAATTGTGACTGGTAGAGGGATGCAGGAAATTCTATTCTGCCAGATTTTGTTCACTGCGAGTTTAAATTGGTACAATTCTTATTTTGCTATGACTTTGGTAGATTAAGTAAACTTATTTGCATTATAATTCTATCCATAAAATTTGATTTTAATAAAACTATTATATATAGTTAAATAATATAACATTAATCACTATTAAAATACTAATGGATTAGAATGTTTAATATACCTACAAAAAAATCATTCACCAATACAATAACAATTACAAACCAAACTAATAATAATTTTAAATCTTACTCTAATATACTCTTTTCAAATATTTTTTCTAATTGTATTTCACTAACCAAAAATTTATTTTTATCAGATCTGGATGAAAAATTAAATTATTAGGGAGGCACTGACCCCCTAATTCAATAAATAGTTACTTCTAAATTTTTATCAAATTATAGTTTTTATAGAATATATTTATTTATAGGCAGGTCGATATTTATAGCAATATATCTTAATGTATCACTATTGTTGTAAATTTTATACTAAGTTTTCTTTTATAAAAATTGAATTAACAATTAATAAAGATCCTAATTTGAGAAGTGCCTTGCAAAAAAAAAATTTGATATATATATTTTTCAAATATAACAAAAGTATTTCATGAATAGAGTTTTATATTAGGATTTCTTAAAAATACTAATATCTAATCTTGTACAAAAGAATAAGTGAAAACTTTTATTGTCATTATTAGCTTATGTTGTAAAAGCAACTAGAATTCTTGGTCTTTATATATTATTTTATTAGATTTTCTAATTACTAGTATAATATCTGCAACTAATCTAATTTATAGTTAACTGTATTAGTATTGGCTACCATATTATTTTGAATACTATAAAATACAACTTCTTAGATATTTTCAAATAATAATAGTTATATATTAGTTTTTTGAGGAGTTATCTCAGTAGGTAAACATTATTTTTTTATTTGATTTATATATATCAAGGTATACATTATGAAAGAAACAACATCTCTTAGATGTATTGTATACAATAAGTTAAATGCTAGCTTGCCTACTTGTATCATATTTAACTAATATCATAAAAAATTTCAAAAGCAATATTAAAATATCAAATATGGAAGTAGTGGCTATGCCTACCTACTTGAAAGGTTGTTTGGTAAAATCTTTTTTTTTTGAATAAAAGAAATTGAGAAGAAAAATTAAAAGTAACTAAGACTAAAACTTCGTCAAGTAAACTATAAAATCTATAAGTAGAAAACCAATTATTTCCCAAGAGAACTTCCAGATAGACTCATTGTCCCATCTCTTCGGCTCTTCGGTTACCATAAATAGTAAAGTACATGTGATGTTGTTTGTTGTTAAAGTTTTTGTTATGATACAAAACCGGTTTGAGCTGGTACAATTTTTATTTTGATTTTTATGTGAAATCTGATTGGATGATTGAAAGGTATTAATCATTTGAAGAGAGTAAACTGATTTTAATTTTTTGTTTGAAAAATTTTTGGACTTTTAAGATGGTGCAGCAAATATTACTATAAGAATATTGTATGAAGATTGACTTGAAACAAACAATATATCCACTAACTCTGTTTGAGTGTATGTTTTGAAAAGTATTTGATTTAGCAAATATGATAGTAATAATATAGATAGTTTTTATAATATAATAAGGGTAAGAAGAAATGCAAAAGAACCAAAGAAAAGAAACTGCCACGAACCTTTCCTCATGTAACTGAAGGATAAGCAAGACTCTCAAACTTGAATAAATTTTGATCAAAGGTTCTATACCATTGTACCAATTGTCTTGAAGGTTCTTGAGTTCTTGAGCTGGGGCTCACTTGTGATAAAAAATGTAAAATATTTTTTCTTGCTTAAAATTATCATAAAAGAAAAATTTTTAACAAAACAGATGTGATCAGGAGAGAGTTTTTTTAGTTGATATTAGTTTTTTAGATATACTGTATTTAATAAGTAAATAATATTGGATTTTATAATAATAGCCATATTAATCTTTTGGAGAAGTAAACCATTTATTCTTTTTTTGAAAAAAACTATAGAAGAGAAAAATTTTTAAAACTTATATCTTGTAAAAGATTTATTATTTTTTGTGTGGTTTCTAAGAGAAAAGAGTCTATTGGCCAAGGGGGTAATGAAATAAAAGGTAATATATTGAAAAGAGAAAAAAATCTAGAAAGGAAAATTTTTAGAAAAAAGAAAAAATCTTATTTTGGCAAGAAAAAATATATAAAAAGAGACTTGTAGAAATAAAAAAAGGTATAAGAAAAAAGAAAAAGAAAAACATATAAGGAAGGAAAATAAAAAGAGAAAATAAAAAATAAAAAAAATAAACAATTTAAAAATTTTTAAAAAGAAAATATTCAAGTATAAAAAAAATAAGTAGAAAGAATTTTTTTCTTAATTTTTTATATGTATTTTTTAAAATGTATTGATATTGCTACTGTCTTGGAAGAGCAAAATAAGAATTATATTAATTTAGATTTGCAATAAACAGAATATTTTTATAAAATAAAAAAATAGAAACAAAAGAAAAAAAAATAAAAAAAAATAAAAAAAAATAATCAAAAAATATTAAAAAAAATTAAAAGAAGATGAAATATACTATCAAATATATTGAAACTTTCAGTTCCTTCCTTGATAGACTTCAAAATTATTGATAAAAATAATTTTTAATTCTTAATGATTTAATTTATTCAATATATGTTTTGATTCAAATACTATTAAACAAATTAATATAAACAATTTAAAATTATTGTTTTAGTTAATTTCACAACTCTGGCCTGATATTGAAATCAAAAGATAATATATAAAATTGAATTTCAATAGAAAAACAATAAAAAAAAATATAAAAAAAATATGGGATAAATATAATTTTATTAAAAAAAAAATTAAAAAAAAATATAAGAATTCAAAATTTTATAATTATAATAATTGTTTTCTTTTTTTCACAGCTGAAGAAATTGTAACCTTTTAATAATGTTTTGATCAATTGTAGATTGTTTCTAATCTAATTATTTATATGTGATTTATTTATTTATACAAAAGATTTGGCTAGAGAATTATTTGTTACACTTAGAATGATTATCAAAGAAAATCCTTATATATAAGTGAAAATGCAGAATTACTCAAAATATCAATAAAACAATTATTTTTAAGGTCTTAACAAGAGTTGTTTCTCTAGTCTTTTCGAAAATATACCTAGAACCTCAAAAAAGCTTTACAACTTAGTTTTTGAGCTATGTCACTCTGAATTTGTTATACTGTTCAAAACTATATAGATTTTTTGAGAATTCTTAGAGAAAAGAAGAAAGTATTATATATAGAAAGTATAATTAAAATTAATAAATGTTGATAAATGTTGATAATATATGGTTGTATCTATTTAAAGTTAATAAAATTTTCAAAAATTTTAGTAACAATATATATTTTATAGATTAAATTTAATTATAAAATTTAAAATTGTTGATTTGTAGGTCTATAGTGTAGTGGTTAACACTTCACAGGTCAGATCACAAGATACCAGTTCAATCCCAGATGAAGGCAATTGAATAGAACCTATATGGTATCTGGCACCATAACTTGTTATGTGTTGTTTCTCATATGAAGCCGTTTCACATACTGATTCAGTAGGCGTTGAAATTGTGATTTCCAGAAAAGGTGATGTGATGCAACGATCATCCAGTTGAAGCATGATAATTGCCAGAAGTGGTCTTATGATGGTAGGACTCAACTATTAAAGTAAGAGATCTTGAAGCTAGTGCATGAAGCTGTGACCACTTGTATCCTTGGGGCATGCCCATGCGGCAAGACAGAGTATGTAGGAGTTGCGCCCTGCTTGGTATTTGTACCCCTAGATTTGGCAGCTTATGTCAACTGACCCATTTGGAGTGTTTATTAAGAGTTTAAGAGAAAGCCTCTTAAGGAGTCGCGTCTCACTTGGCCAAAATAGTTCCTAGATTTGGTAATCAGTGCCAACCAATGGTCAACTGGAGCATTCACTAGGGAGGGCATACTTGCATCAAAGAACAGTGTTACCATATGTGGGTGTGCACGGTGAAAGTACAACATGATATGTACTTATTTGGGTAGTTATAGAACTATCACATAGTGATAAAAGCCAAGGTATGGATCCACCTACTCGGTGTAAGTTGGTATTCTGGTAAAAAGGGCAAGTAGCAGGAGTTAATATTAGCAATAGTTAATAGACTGTTCATGTATAAATAGTTGTGGTTCTAATCGATTAACAATAAAATCCATGCGTGTATCACAACTTAGCCCTTAAAAAAATAAAAATAAAAATAAAATTTAAAATTGTTAAATTATTAAAAAAAAACTTTTTTTGATATTATTTTTTTAAATTTTTTAAATAAAAAAATATTTTTTTATACTTTTCAAACATTCTTTTTATTATAAAAATTTCAAAAATAATAAAAATGTATATAATGTTATATTGAAATAAAATTTTTGATTAAGAAAAATAGATTGAAAAATTTTATTTTTTTTTATTTAAAGTTATTTATTATTATTTTTTTTAGATTGAAATTATTTGAATAATTATAATAAAGATCATATATTGTATATAAATTTACTTGATTTAATTTACTTGGTTGCAACTTTAATATATTATTTATTTTATTAAGTAATATTAAGATTTATATATTTAATAAAGTTATAATTATGATCTGTATATCAATAGTACAGTATAGAGATCACAATGGTTTGGTTCAAATTAAAATCAAAACTAATCTGTTTTATTTTTTTTAAATCAATTTAATCGTAATTCAAAAATTGATTAGTTTAATTTTTTATAAATCAAACCAAACCAAAACCAAATTGATTTATATAAATATAGTTTTTATTAATTTAATTTAATTTAATTTTTTCAATTATTATAGTTAAAAGTTGTTTAATATAATGTATAACTTAATATCTAACCACAGACAAATGTCTAATATGTATATCTTATAATGAATATGCATTTTTTATTCGTACTGTGAAGGCATAAAAGTAAATCATCACATTTTTATAATGCTATTGAACGTCCCCACCACGTTAATATACCGTATAGAAAAAAACTTAAATTGTTCTAATCTTGTTCTTTAGATTCTGTTAGACATAAAAATGTGCAATCAGTTAAACTGTTGTATATCATATCGAGCATTTAATATATGTTTGAAATATTTACCATATTAAAGCGGATATTCATTAAAGAAATAAACTTTCGAATTTTCGCGCTTTCATCTTTTGAGGTAACTAAAGCTCGCCAAATATTTATAAATGCTTCGTTTTTATCTACTGCAAGTCGCACAAT
>CAJVPV010002282.1:0-13420 GCA_910591835.1 Acaulospora morrowiae
CTATATTAAAAATTCTTAAAAACCTTTGAAGATTTTCGAAGATTTCTCCGGAAATTTTCGAAAATTTTTTTTGAGTGAAGATCTCCGGAGATCTCCACCAAAAAAATTTCCTGATGTAATATGCTATAAAACTATCTTACTATGACTTATAAACCATTACACTATAGAAATAAACTATTTAAACTTTTTACTATATTATTATACTACAGTATTTACTAGAATATTTTTATTGCTTTGATTAGGCATGTTATGTGAATATTGCATTACTAGACCTTATATAAGCAATTTCTCCATTAACAATACTAAAATTCAAAAATTATATATACAGTAAATTGTAATGGCTATTAATAAATGTATGATTGGTAAACAATGTAATATTAATAATTAAATCTCTATTTGCTATTTATTTTACTAACTGTTATTTTAATTATAATAAGTATTATATTATTTTAATTATTAATGACAAAGAATATCAAATTGTTATTATTATATCATTGTTGATAATTCATTATTATATCATTGTTGATAATTCAATATTCTTTTGTCAAATATGTTTAATTATTTTTGAAGATGGATGGAGAGTTTAATTTTTTGACACCTATCTTTAACAATATATATATAGTGTAAATTTTAAAATCACAATTACAAAAAATTTCTGTCTGCCTTTGAAAATAATTATTCAAGTATTTATAACAAGTGGGTATTATTACTAGTCCAAATTAGATTATTCGGCTGCCAAATTACAGCCAATTAAATTCAAATTTATTAATAAAAGTTTATACTGAAGTTTTAATGTTTGATTCAATTTATGCCATTCAACATTTTAAAAAAACCCAATAATTTGACAAAAAAAAATATAACATTTGGCAATAAAATCATTTGGCAAAAAAAATCATTTGGCAATAAAATCATTTGACAAAAAAAATATTTGACAAAAAAATATTTCTAGTTAAAAAATATTTAGCAATAAAGTTACAATATTCTGTAATAAAAATTATAACATTTGACAAAATTATTTAGCATTATATATACTTTGATAAAATCAAATTGTATATTTTCAATAAAAAAATTGTATTTATAATAATATTTGGCAAAATTTAATTAATATTTGATAAATTTATTAAAAATGTAAAAAATATAAAATTTGAAATAATTATTTGCTAGTTATTCATTAATTATTCACTAATTCTTCACTAATTCTTCACTAATTAATTATTTGGTAATTATTCACATATTATTTACTAAAGTTTTCCATTTTTTAATCTAAATTTTCTTGCTTATAATCTTTATTTTTGATTTTGCTATGGCTCTTGTAACTCTTGAAGATTTTATAATATCAAGTTTCCTTTGTTTTGAGATGCTTTTTTGTGGTTTTTGTACTTCTTGCACTTCTTGTACTTCTTATATTTTTTTTTACTTTTCTTTTTTAATATTGCTTCTCGAATTTCACACATTTGTATACTTTCTTCAGTTTGATGCTCCTCTCTCTCTGAATACATAAGTAATTTCTTATAATCAAATATCCTTCATCTTTTATGTTTTTTATTAATTGTTTATCTTTTTTACTTTGTTCTATTTTTTGCTTTTCATTCTTTAATTTATAAGCCCAACTCAGTATGTTCTTTGATGGGGTTATATTGTGATAATAAAATTCATTATAGTTTTATTTATAAGTTGTTTGAAATAATTGAATCAACTTTGAATGTTCATCCAAATTTTTTAATAAATCTTTCAACTATAAAATAATTAATAATAAATTAATTATTTGGCATAAAATCATTTATTAAAAAATACCTCATCAGAATGCCAACTATAGTTATATATATTTATTCTTCTCTTATTATTATTTTCTGGATCAGTTTCACTTATATCAATCAATTCCTTCTGATATCTTGCAATACTCTTGGACTTTTTGTTGATAAGTGATTGTGTACTTTTGATTTTTCATGCTCTTTTCTTTATTATTTGATAAAAATTAATACAAGTAATATAATATAAATATCAATTAATTTTATCTTGTTTAATTAGCTATTTGCATATAAGTGATAATTGTCTACATCTAGTTTTTCTGTTTGTACCTTTTGATGTCTTTCTTTTTGATGATAATGTAAAGTACTTAACCAATCGTTCAGCTGCTTTTGTAATGGATTAAAATATGGGGCTATTAATTTTAATAATTTGGGTATTAACTTGCTTAATATTTTTTTATTCATATCACTTGAATAAATTTCGTTTACCCTTAGTTAAAGTTTTTTAGGTAGTGTTTAAATAGGTCAAGTCATGTTAATTATGGGCCAGACCCGCATGGATTATAACAAAGGCCTGACCCGACCTGAAAGTCGATCTATGGATAAAACTTGTGATTATAATACTGTAACCAATAAAAATTTAAATTTACTTTATATACGTTCACGACATACCGATACTACAAAAACAGTTATTTGTAAAAAATAGCAAACGTTCTTACTAATATAATATTACATACAATATTTATTAAAATAATTAACAAATATTTTTTTTTTGATATGTTTTTATTTAATATATAATTTAAAATTATTATTATTATAATATTGTGAAAAGTTAATTATCAATGCTTAATAATTCTCATGTAATATATTGCCAGATAAAAAAGTGTTTAATTAAGTTTAATTTCAATTAAAACTCTTGAGATGTGTTATCTTTTTGTATTTTTTATTTTTCTTGACTAATATCACAAATCTTGTTAATTACTATAACTTTTTTTAGACAAACATATTTATAATTGGATACAATAATTAACATTGGTAAGAGTTTAAAATTATTTATTCATTAGAATATTAAATGCTAATACAAATAACATTACATAATATTACTATACTCTTAATTTACCTATAATATAAAAAATTAATTTCTGATATTTTCTTCGATCCAACTTTTTAAACATAAACTAGCAAGTACTGTTAAAGGTTTTAATCTATTTCTTTTTTTTCTAATTGTATAACTTGCACTAAATACTTGTTCACAACTTACACTAGTAGCTTGTGTTGCTAAATAATCTCGCACCATTAAACTTAAAATAGGAAATTCTACTGTATGATTAAACCATCATATTAATAGTTCGAATCTAAGATTTTCTGATAATATTAAATAACGATCTAATTCACTATCTTGTAAATTAAATGAAGATTCAACTATAGTATAATTATGATAATTAAGATAAGCAAAATATTTATGAAAATTCTGTGATGCTTCAGAAATAGATCTTGTAGGAGTATTATTATTAGATTGAAAATAACTATTAAATGCATTTTGAATTATATTTATTGCTATAATTCATTCGTTTTCATCAAAATCTGATAATTTATACCATGAATCCAAAATAGTTGAAATAATACATTTTTCATTTATTAATTTCCAGTAAGATTCAATTTTTTAAAAAATTAATGCTACTACTTCACTTTCACTAAATTCATCCTTTCCAATATAATTCGATAAATGTGTTTGAATTGCTAAAAAAACTCTATATACTAAGCCCATTGTTGGATATATAGAAGCTGATAAAAGTTTTGTTGCCTTTTCCATCAGTTCAAGCAATATCAACATATTATTAATATACTGTAAATTTTCTGAATTAGGAAAAATTATTGCCAATTAATTATGATCAATAACTAACATTCTTAAAATGGTTTTTATTTTTTAAATTTGCTTAACATATAATAAGTACTATTCCATCGAGTATCAACATTAATTTCTGGAGCCAAATAAGAAATATTTTTGATGCTACATAAAGATCAAAGCTCATTGCATAAAATAGTTGATTTTTTAAGTTTTGCTATAAAAATTCGCATTTTGTTAATTGATTCATCAATTAATTCTAATCCTTGTTTTACAGATAAATTAATTATATATGCCACACATCAATAGTGAGTAAACATAAAGTTATTAAAAGCCTGATTTAATTGCTCTCCTAATTTTTTTCCCAAAACAATTATCATAGATTCATTATCAGTTGTTAATCCAATAATTTTTTCATTAAGAAAAAATTTGTCAAGAAGTTGTATAAATTGATTTGAGAGATTTTATCCTGTATGGCATTCATTTATTGAAATAATATCTAATAAAAAATGTCAAAGCTTCCATTCTTTATCTATAAAATGAATCGTAATTCCCATAAATGCTTCATTTTTAAAATTCAACCACATATCAATTGTAAAAGCCACTTTCCAGGTAATTGCTTTAAATAATTTTGAATTCAAACTCAGTATTGATTAAATTCTAAATTTATTTTATTTTTAATTTTACATTGACTAGATATTAAATAACATGGATCCAGTTTGTAAATTAAATTTCGAAAATGACTATTTGTCACTACTGAAAATAGTTGTTGATGACAAACTATTCAAGTTAAAATAAGAAAATCTCATTCAATTTGTTTATTAGAATTATGTAGATAAGATTGCACAGATTGTAATTTTGGTTTATATAATTGTTCTGCTTTAATATGATGTTTTTGTTTCAAATGTCATCATAAAGTTGAAGTTGAAAATTTTTTTGTAAATGTTTTATTGTATGTTAAACAATATGGAATATCATTATAATTTTTCTTGAAATAGTTTTATACAGAAGATGATATATTTGTTGATATTGAAGAACTTGTACTTATTTAACTTGCAGAATCATTTGAAGAAAGTTGTATATTATTAAGTGAATATGATTTACTATGATCTTCATTGATTAAAATATCTTCTAATTCATTACTGAAAGATAATTCATTTGAAGAAAATATTTCATTTTCTATATGATTATCTTCCATGTTTCTTTGAATTAATTATAAACTTATTTAAATTATATATATATATTATTTATAAATATTATAGATTACTTTATAAGATATGAATTTAAATATATTAGTTATTCTTATCAAATAATATATTAATTATAAAATTATATTATCCTAAATAATATATTAATAATTTCTATTGACCCGATAAGTTCTACCTGACCTGACCTGACCTATTGCAAATCAATTTAAGACTGAATGATCCACGGGTTATACATGACCCATTTAAACACTATCTTTAGAAATAGTTTTCACCAGAACTTTCATTTCAGTTCTTGCCTCTTTTTCTTTTTCATTTTTAGAAACAGTTTCTGAAGGTTTAGTTATTCCTATTACTTTGTCCTTTTCAACACCTTTACCCTTTTTTTTGGACTTAATTCTTCAGCTCTTTAATATATTTGGTATATTTTCAAAATCTGAAATTATATATTCAGTTTCAGCTTTAGACACAGGTTTGAATTGATATTCAGGTTCGGGTTGATTTTGAGGTTCAGATTGGTTTTAAGGTTCAGATGTCACTTTTGTAATTTCTACAACTACTATTGGCTTTAATGCCAATTCATGTGGTTTTAGTTATTTATTTTCTTTTTTTAGATATTCAATATACTTTTTTTGCTGATTTGATTCATCAAAAAATATTCTATTTATATGTTTCAGTATAACTAATTGTGCCTCTTAATCAGCATTTGCTTTTTCTAGTTCATTTACCTTTATACATAACTCTTCATTTTCTAAATACAATAAATTGACAAATTGGTAAAAGTAGATTTTATGATTCAAAAATAATTTAAATGGTATCTTTTTCAAGTTTGAGTTACAGACTTTGGTTCAGAAGTCGATACTCGTACAACTTCAGTTGCTAAGCTTATGGGTAATGAAAGAGATGACCTTTTTCTGAACAATTCAACTGCTATTACAGGAATTGAACCTTTGATACTAGTAATTGTTGCATGCTCTTCTGATATAACAGATGAAAGTTTTTGTTGGAATTGTAAAGAATATTTTAAAGATTGTGAAGGTAATGAATATTGTAACTTTTTTCTATAAATATTTTTATCAGATGGTTTTTTTTGTTGTTTAGATATTTTAATAAAAATTAATTTTAATTAAATTAATAAATATATTTATATAAATTTTTATATATTGTTTTGTTATATAATTTGATATTTATTATATTATTATTTGCATTTTATTGTATTATTATAATTTTTTATTTAGTATTTTTATATTAAAAATTTATCATTTGGTATTGTTATATTTAAATTTGGCAAACTCCCTACACTGGATAGGCTAGCAGAAAGAAGACCAGATATCTACAAATCAAACAAATATCCAGGATGCAAGGAAAGAGAAAGCCTAGAGCACTTAATGTACAAATACTGGCAATACAAGATAACAGATGAATACAAAAAGATAATAAAAAAAAAAACCAAAGGGTATCAAAGAAATCGCAACAAAAAGAAAGAGAAAGAAGACTCAAAACCAAAAATGCCATTAATTACGAACTCAGAAAGCACAAGAAACTATATAGTAAGGGGATTCTAACCAAAGAGATAACCCAATACATATACCAGTTTGCAAAAGAAATAACAAAAGAAATATGCAAAAGAATTGTTGAGAGAACAATAAAAGTAATCAACAAACTATGAAAAAAAAGATATGAAGAAATTACAGAATGGGAAAAAATAAACAACATCAGTAGAGCGGACAAAAGAAAGTGAAGATATGGATCATACCAAACAGAAGTCGAAAGAGACAGAGAAAAAAAAGAAATAATAGCAAATAGAAAAAAGAACCTGAGGAGAAAATTGCTGGAAAAATGGGTTAAAAACATGGACAAAATGACAAAAAACAATTTTTTTATTTATATACTAGTGACATTAACAATAGCAATGCCTTGGTACGTTAGTTTCAACCTCTATCTATTAGGAAAAGTTAATAGCAACAGCTGATATCTAGGAAACCTCGATATAGTATAGTTTAGCATACACTTATCAATTAATATTATAGTATAGTTTATATACAAAAATGTATATGAATATATGTAAATATTAACTTTAATAAAGTTTGCTAAGCAAGGTTAAGCTAGTTAAAATATATATATATATATATATATATAAATTTGTCATGCTATATTCATTATTTAATCTTATTAAATAAAAATTTGTTATATTATATTAAAATTTGTATATTATATTAAGATTTGTCAACATTTGACAATTTGGAATTAAATGATGACTTTTGTCACTTTATGTTTAATATTTGTCAATTGAAATAGCAAGGAAGTGTTCAATCTTAGCTTTACTTAACAAAAGTTCAAAAAAAAAACCTAAAAAAATAAAAGTTATTTGTAACTGTAATAAATGCAATGGATTACTTGTTAACTCACGAACAGAGTTTTTGTATAGATATCAAAAAGCAAAAACTAAAAACTTAGCAGATCAAGAATTTACTATTCAGTAAAGAACTAAAAATATTTTGCTAAATCAAATTATAACTTTAAACAATAATCAACAAAATTCAATACCAAATGATACTAATGTCAAAGATAACAAATTTGAATTTGAAGTTGAAAATGATAAATCTGAATCTGAAGTTGAAAATGAATTTAATGGCAATTCTGATAACATTTTTGAAAATTATTTGGCTCTCAATTACGAAGTTCCATCACATTCTAATGAATTTATTAATAGCCATTTTATATGGATTTTATTATGAATTTTGAACTTTAGAATAAAATTTAATTTGTTGGATATTGCAATAGAATCACTTATAAAATTCATGAAGTTGGTATTAATTAAAATCAGTGGCAGCAAATATAAACTTTTTTGTGGGTCATTATACATGGCCAAAAAATTACTTGAATTATTGGATCTATTTGTTAATTTTGTAGTATGTCAAAAATATCACAAACTATATAAACAAGATAATATACTAAGTTTTCAAAAAAGCAATTGGCTATCGATAATGAAGTGTGTTCATGTCGAATTTCTGAATTCAACAACTCAAATAAGAATTTGCAATACTCTATTATTTACACAATTCAAATTATTAAATAGAAGCATTAACCAACCAAAATTAATTTTTCCTTATGTAACTATTCAGCAGCAATTATTTCAAATATATCAAAATCCAGATTTTGAATCTAGTTTTTGGCACTAGGCAAATCAATTAAATACTGATGAATTGTTATGTGATATTTATGATAGCAATATTCGAAAAACTTTTAAGGATAGAAATTCTAGATTATTTTTTAGTAAAGAAACAGCCGATTTGTATTTAGGATTGGTATTGAATATTAACTGGTTTTAACCATATAATAACAAAACACATAGTATTGGTATTATATATATAGCCATTGCCAATTTGCTATGCAATATATGTTTTAAGCAAAAAAATATGTTGATTCTTGGCATATTACCAGATTCCAGTGAACCAAGTTTATATAAAATAAATCACTATCTTGCACCAATTATTGACTAATTGATGCAACTATGGCAAGAAATAATATTAGAATTGACTACTGAAAATAAGGAAGAAAAAATAATTTGAGTAGCTTTAATTTTAGTTTCATGTGATATTTTTGCAGTGTGCAAAGTATGTGAATACATTTTAGCACTAGTATCTTGTTATAATTGTAAAAAAAAAGTTAACTATATGAATAATTAATATAACTTTGGTGGTATGAAAAATATAAATAAATGATTTATACTAAGAGATTTGACAACACATATGAAATGCTATTGAATAGAGAAATTGTGATACAAATGTGACATGAAAGTATTTTGTTAATGAGAATCTAGCTAGATGGTCCAAGCTTCTTTACTTATTCTATTTTGATTCTATTTGATATTTGGTTATTGATCCAATATACTGTTTTTTTTTAGGTATTGGTAAATGGCTTATTAAATGAATATGGATTGAAGAAAAGATATTGATGAATAATGCATTAGATGAAATACAAGTAACAATGAAAATTTTTCAAGTACCATCTGACATTGGCCAAATCCCAAGAAAAATAAACTGCAGAGAAGGCTTTTCAAACTTTACTGTTAATTAATAGAAGAATTTTTTTATAATATATGTAACTATTGTTTTATGAAAATATCTTTCAGAAATTGATTGCCAAATATTAATTAATTTTGTTAAAATATGTTAGATATTAATATGCCAAATTATAAGATGAGAATTATTAAATGAAGTTCATAAAAAACTAATAACAATGATTAAGTTAATTAAGCAAAAATATGATAAAGAAAAAATTATGCCAAAACTTTATCTTTCTTTATATCTGTATAAATGCATATATGATTATGGACCATTGTATGCTTTTTGATATTTTTCATTTGAGCAAATGAATAGTTTGTTAGGTAGGTTTTTTTATAATTAATATTTGTAAAATAATATTTTAACAAATTTTAAATTAAAAAAAAAAAAAACTCTTTCCCACAACACCTCCATCTGTAAAAAATTGCCTTTTTAGGAAGCTTCTTTCTTTCAAGGAACTTTGTCTAGTAGAATATATCTTTTTGGAAGGGACATAAACTGGAGGATTGATTTAGAGCAATGGAGGTTTCAAGAATAAGATTGGCCCCTGGGGTTTCCAGCAATGGAGCCCGCACTAAGAGGTCTAGTGACTGGTAACAGTACTAGGCAATAACTTGGAACAGAGAAGATGAATAAAAAGAAAATTTTCTATGTGAAGACCATCTCTATACACAACTGCTACAAAACAAACACATCTCTCATTTCTAACTCAAAAACAATCACACTCTCAAGAGGTGGCATCTTATTTTTTAGAGTTTTTTTGTTTTCTGCTGATAGTAACTAGTGCAAGATTTCACATAATCTTCTGGCTAGTTATCAGTTCTCGTTCATAAATTTCAACACAAAAATTGCAACTAGCTTACCCCCATCAAACAATCTACAACATACAAAACACTAATCATATTCCGTACCACCTCTATACACCAAAACAACATTACAACTTACTGGATTAGGAGAGTGTGTAACCAGTGCCTTGCGCGGACTCCAGTAATCACAATACACAACAATTTACCAAAACAATATAATAGACATCTGGAACATATTCCAGTTATCCTATTATTTACATTACAACACAACAACATTACACAATAACAACATTACAAAATCTCACATGATCAAACCCATCAAGTTATATGTGGCTTGCGTGATGCCGACATCCAACTGAAACAATTAATTGCATTCAGGAACCACATTTAACAAAAGCTTCAATATTTTCATCTTCTTTTTCCTTTTACTCAAATACTTTATAATGCCGGCAATCTTGCCTCAAATGTTTTTTTTATTTTTTATTTTTTATAACAAATAGTTCCTCAGGTTTTCCCTGTTCAAGGGTTTTTTCAAATGATATATTTGTTTAATAGGTGGTAGGTTAATATCTATAGCGATATAACTCATATCTTAATATTAATTATATAACAAGTTAAACTTTTGCTTTATTAATAAAGATCATGAGTAATACCTTACTTTAATATAAAAAAAAATTATTTTTAATTTAGCAACATTTCAAAGAATTTCCACACTTAGCAGCAATGACATGAAATTATTTAGCAATTTCAGCAACAAGTGTTCCTGCTGAAAGAATTTTTTCAAGTGCGAGTGATTTAATTATTCAAGATAGGGTACGATTAACTGCTAATACAATTCATGCTATTATGTGTTTAAAATATTAGTATAATTTAGATATACTGTATATAGGTAAAATTTATTAATAGATCTAATGTAATTAGTCATTCAAGCACTATCCAATATATACAGTATATAAAGTAATAAAAATTAATTGCTGAAAATGTAAAATTACCTTTTCTGGCTTCTATTAAAATAAATATAATGAAATTCTACTTGGCCAATCAAAAAAAAATACAGAAATTATTACAAGAAATAGAAAACTGGATCTCATTTACCCTTGATATTTGGATTACAGTATCACTGAAAGCTTTTTCAGTCATTGCTACACATTTTACAATAAAAATTCTATTTTTATACTATATAATTTTTTATTAGTATTATATACTTATAACGATTATTTTTTTAATAATAAAGCATGTATTATTCAAGCAATAATATTAAAACAAATAATTCATACATGTATAGTAATTGTTAAGATAGCAATTGCTGTAATAATAACTGTTAAATGATCTATGATAGAACACGATTGGCTAAAACAAAGTATATATATATAAAGAAAATTTTTTATCATTTTTTCTTTGATTTACTTTGATTCAACTATGATCCATCACCATATTCCAGCAGCAATATTAAGCTTGCAAGGTAGCTGTTTCAATATTACAGTTTACAGTTACATGGTTGTTAATTTTATTGCCAATTTTATTATTAATTTTAGTATTAATTTTTTTTTTTTTTTTTTTTTTTTTTTTTTTTTTTTTTTTTTTTTTTTTTTTTTTTTTTTTTTTTTTTTTTTTTTTTAAGGTGTAAATACGGATCCACAGAGTTTTTATTGATAAGTGCCTTATACTAATTATATTTGCAGCATTAGGACTCATACAAGTTAGTATATTATATACTCTATGTAGATTATCCCTCACATACCACCTTATATCCAGCACCTGGGAACCTATCATCTTGAGTGATTTTCTTTGTGACACTAGGCAGGAACATATAGGGTATAGAAATCCTATCACTAGTTTAAACTACCTAACCTATTGGTTCAGCTATGTCTAGAGGTGACTTGATTAAGGGGGTTAGTCCAAGTACTTCTTCATTTTATCACCAAATCTCAGATCACATTTCCATCAGCCTGAGGCTTCTTTATAGAACTGTAACCCTTCTTACCACTTGCAACTAGTTATTTTTTAAACCATTTAAGCTCTGCATCGGATTGAGATATCCTGGCTAGGGTTCTAACCACAATTAAAAAGAGCAGATCAGGGTTTGATTAGGATGGGATACAGCCTAGTCTATATGCTCAAATGCAAGAGAAGTCTTGATTAAGGAAGTTGAACATATGCCTCTTGGCTTACCATGTTGCTTAACTATCGTTGGCATACTTTTGGCGATCATCGTAGCACCATCTGGACAATCGTCACACCTCAACACCTTTTCTGGAGATCACAATCCCAATGTTCCACTGGATCAGCATACAAATGACTTCCTATAGAAAACAGGCTTAATAGGTTATGGCCCCAGATACCATTCTTAATTCAGTTCAACTGCCTTCACCTGGAATTAAACTGGTATCTTGTGATCTGACCTGTGAAGTGTTAACCACTACACTATAGATCCACAGGTCTGATTTTATTATCAATTTTATTATCGATTTATTATTAATTTTTTTATTAATTTTTTTATTAATTTTTTTATTAATTTACTACTGATTTTTTACAACTGCTAGCTACTTTTCTATAAGCAACAAGATATATATTTCTACTGTTTCATTAGGGCTCTGAAAAAGTACCAAACTGATATCGAAATGGTACTGATCTATATATAGTAAATTTAATATATGAATTGTGACCTACTCATATGTTTTTATAGTAAATTTAAGTATTAAATTGATATCTAAGTGGTATTGAAGTGGTATCATTAGGAGCCTTATGTTTCATTTATTTTTTTCCACTAGTATTTTTGAAATCATTTTTTAATCCATATTTAATTTTATCAATATTTAATTTTATCGATTAATATTTATATACAGGTATATCTCTATATATCAAGGCAAGTGTTGAAACCAGCAAGTGTTTATGTTTTAAAATAAACTTTTATTTAACTGTAATTTTAATACAGAAAACATGATACAAGCAACAAAAAAACAGAAACAAGCTAAATTAAATGAAAAGCAGGAGGAAAAAATTGTCGATAAAATTGATCAATTATATTCAGCAATTTTTTGTTATTTAAATGTACAAGTGGCCTCTAATGGAAAACCTTGGACTAAAATTTGTATGTTTAACTTCAAGAAATTTTGCTACTAGCTATTGGGACTGCAACGATATTGTCTCCAATGGAAAACCCTGGACTAATTTATCGAAACTTATTTCAATTAACTAATAAGCATGCCAAAGTTATATTGCTATGCTGCTATTGCCTCCAATAGGAAACCTTGGACTCAGACAGGACTATCAATATAATATATAACAAGCTCTATGTCAATGCAAGTTAATATTTATAACTTGTAGTTGAAAAATCAATCGATCAATTCAATACAGGTATAAGGTTGTACATGTATATATATAGCTAACTTTTCTATTTTATATATATAGAAACTTATACTGCTGCACTGCATTTTTTGTGATCATTAAAAAATGAAAAATCTGGAGAGTATGATAATTTTTTACAAGACCCAATTTCTAAATTAGCAACTGTTCACCTTGCTTTATCTGACTTTGGCATCAATTCTTTTTTTTTTTTTTTGCTACAAATAAGCATTAAATGCGAGATATTTATTAAACATAAGTTTATCGTCATTACATTAAGAATCCTATACCACCTCATTTGGTGGGAGTTAATTCTAGCTTATTGTATGAAAAAACCTTTAATTCGTGAGAACACCAAGTAGGTGGTAACAAACTATCGGTGGTTCATGAATGGCTAATGCCT